>SNQN01008506.1:0-22115 GCA_008642245.1 Bassia scoparia | reverse complement strand
TAAATCAAAGACTAGCAGATTGAGTAGTACTGGAAGAAAAGGTAGCCTAGTTTGCTTAGCACTATGACAAACTTGACAAAAATCATTCTCAGTACATGTGTCACATCTAAGCCTGATATGACTTTATTCAACTTAGAAAAGGAAGGTGACCAAGTCTAAGGTGCCAAGCTTAGCTTGATCTTTACTAGAGAACTTATGGTACTAGGGCAGTAGTAAGTAGAATAGGTAGCATGCTTTTGAATATGTTGATAGTTGTCATTAATAGATATAAACCTTGTGCAAATTACCAACTGCAGGTGCCTGTTCATGATGGTCCTGAATTACAATGGGTATTAGTGAAACAAACAGTGACATGCATACTTTGCTCAATTTGTTAATGGATATCAAATTAAATTTGAATGTGGGATATGCAGTACATTATGTAATACCAATTATGTGTAAATAAATAGTTCCTTTATGCTTACCTGCACCTTGCTGCCATTTGGTATGGTATATAACAGGAATTCATGCTCATGTTAACATAATTATGAAATTTGTTAAATCAAAACACATATGGTTAGTTGCTCAGAATCTATAATCCAAGGTATTTAAAATGGTTTAAGTGAGCAACTACCTGCACAAGGCTGTCTCCTCCTCATTTCATCAGATGGTGTGGATCCTGTTCAGAAGGCCAAGTAGTTGATTATACTGATCTGCTGTGTGATGTAACTCTGGTGCATCTCCTGAATCAACATCATCATTGAGAGTGGCTGCTGCTACTTTCTGATTCTTCCACTTCTCCTTAATCTCCTTAGGATCCATGTAATTTCCAACATTGTTCCGCTCTGTATCCCATTGCCTTACAGTAGATCACAGACATCTTCTTTGTCCTGACCTTGATACTTCTGAAACCAGAATCTCCAAACTCTTCACAAGAAATGTCATGCTATCATCAGTAGAGAGTGAGAGTTGTAAACTTCTTTGTGCTTCTTCTTGTGCCAGGATGCCATAAGCATGTGTAAGCTTGGCAGTGGTTGTTTGTAGAAGAATATGGTGCCCCTGTGTTGAAGGTAGATTTAGCTTCATGAGAAACTGGTGTGAGCTAGAATCCTCCTGTATCTTCAGCTTTTCTACAAGAATATTGCAATGTGCAATTGTTGCATGAACAAACTGGTAAGATTTGATGAATCCAGTTCATCCCACAACATCTGGTTAGTGAAAAACACTGATACAGTATCACCACCTTGTTGAAGATCAGCTATCTTGATAATGGCAAAGATCTGGGTTCAGAGTTGCCCAAACTTCCACAAGATTGTCCCAAACTTCTTTTGCTGAATCGAAGTATAATATATGCTCGGCTATTAGGATCTAGCACTGATGAACCATGAAATCAAGTATATTCATCTATCCAAGCCTTAATCTGAGATGAATCAGGGTCTGGTTTTGTGATGCTACCATCTATGAAACCATTTGTTTTGGCTGAAGACTGTTATCACTGACCTTTTCCATTGAAACCAGATCCATGAACTTCTCTGGTACAAGCTTGTACTGAGAGTCACTTGGTGGATTGATAAGGTGAAAGTATGAATCTCCTGAAGGATCATGTATTTGCTGCATGATGATAAAAACCTAGAAAGTAAAACAAATTTTTTTTTTGAGCAAGATGAAGAGAGAAGTAACCGAAAACAAAACCTAGAGTAAGACAAAAACGAATGCAAGAAGAAATGATTTGAAGAAAAGAAGCAAAGATGTAAAAGAAAATTTGATAAGAAAAAACACAAACGTTTAGTAGAAGAAAATATACCAGAAGTTGTATTCCTGCTCTGATACCATGTAATAATGCAACTAATTGCAGTAATCAACAGCACAGAAGCAACAAACACAACTACAAATATGAATAGAATCTACATTTTAGAAGAAAATCTAATTAGAATAAAGTTGCTAGCATTGAATGATGTGTACAGGCCATGATTGATAGCAAAATAAACTGATTAACATGAAACACTGTGATGGCTTTCTATATATTGATGTAAAGGATGATGAATGAGCACAATCAATTGCATATCTCATAACAGAATCTGTTACGGAGGAATGATGTAAATCGCTAGGGCAGCTAGCAAGCACGGTGAAATGAGCTGTTGCTACTCTGCAAGATCTTTGGATGGTTTGTGCTGCCTGTCATATTCTTGCTCAAGAAGTCTCAGAAATACAATCTTATCCTAACTTGCTTCCAGAATTGCTTACTACCAGCCTTATATTGGATTGCCTCCTGCTGCATTAGTATCATCCTTATAAACAGTTATATACTTGGCGCCACAATCATATTATTATAACACCCCGATACACCGAAGAACTTTCTCTATTAATTTATTTTTGACTTTTGAAATTATTCAGAGAATTTTGTGAATTTTATTATGTGGTCAAATTTGCGGTCAATTTCGTTTTGTGAGATGAATTACAAAATTATTCCTGGAATTCGATTTCAAGTTTTTTTTTAAAATATCCAACTAATATTACGATAGAGCACTTGATGTGTGCAACGTAAGGGTATTATCGGTCGACCACCGAGACGGACCTTTGGAAGGTTCTTCTCTGTTTGTTTTATTTTTTTTTCGAGCTCGAGAGAGCTTGAAAATTATCGAAACTGAACTTTGATCAAGCATATATGAAATCGAGCCTACTAACTGATCACCACAATTTTATACTGAGTATTAGTCTTGGTTCCGATTTCCCTCGTCTTCTTTTGTTTCCTTTTCTTAAATTTTTTCTTGGTTTGTTCTTTTTTTATGTATGGAATTTGTCAACCTTCTCATATGTAATAGTAAGGTTAATAATTTATGTATTTAATGCATAATATATTAATTTTTAAAGTAAAAAAAATTAATTAGTAGCACTGTCTTTTACGAGCTTCGAATCAAACTACTCACTTCGCTTGGTTCATTTAGCTTTCAAAATCGAACCCGAACTCGACTAGAACCTCGCCAAAGCCAAGCTTTACTGAGCCGAGCCCGAACTAATTGACGATACAATGTCAGTGCTATTGTTGCCCCGTGTATGCGTATTGTGATTTGTTTCGCAATTTGATATGATAATTATTTGATTGTGTGAGATATTCCGCAAAACAACCAGATTAGTCTCCCGATTAGTAGCATTAGTCATAGTAGAGCTACTTTCTGTTTGAATTAGTAAATCTAGTTTTAATGGGGTCCTTATAATAAAATTGTATTGACATGTGGTTTCTCATTTTACTTTGATTATATTGATAACTCAAGATTACCTCATAACAGAATTCTGTTATGGGAAAATGATGTTGATCCCTAGGTGCAGCTGGCAGAGAATCTGTGTATATGGATGTTGTACTTGAAATCTTTGACAGGTAATGAATTGTGCATGCAGCTGTCATTACTTGCTCAAGAAGGCTCAAGAAGGAAAATAGCTATAATTGCTTACTGCTCCAATTGCTTAATGCTCCCATCAGCCTTATATTGAATTGCTCCTTTAGTATCCTTAATAAATCTCATTCATTCTTTATCKCTACAGTAATCTTAAGYGCTTGATATATAYATGTGCCACAAATCATGCCATYCTTTTGTTCCAAATGTTATTCATGTTTTGATCAATTTTKCATCAATATCTTTAGGTTATATTACTTAAAATGTTAGGCATAAATAAAATATGGGYTCCAAGATCATATCTATTAGGAAAAATTGATTTTAATAATCCTTACTTTTGGTCGTCTGCTCGTAATAATCCTTAATTAAAATATTACCATAATAATCCCAAATTGTAGCCCCATCTTCTAATAATGATCCCATGTTAGAATTGAAGTAACGAACAAAAATAGGTAAAAATTGATGATTAACACCACCACCAACCACAATCAACTACCACCACAATTATGATAATACATGTTAATCATCAATTATTACCTATTTTTACAAGTTATTTCTAACATGGGATCATTATGAGAATATGGAGCTATCTACAAGTTGGGATTATTATGGGAATATTTTGAATAGAGATTATTACGAGCAGAAGACTAAAAGTATGGATTATTAGAATCAATTTTTCTTATCTATCAGGGTATTAAGTATATATGTTAGTTGCTTTTAACTTAATTTTAATCCATACTTTTGCCCTTCTTTTTTCCTTCTCTTCTTTAGGGGAATTGTAGAAGGTGGTTGTTTCGTTGTAGACGTTGATTCAAACACTCTCTAAGGCTTGGGACATTGGGGCATGTGGAGCTGCTCACATATTCAAAATGACCAGTAGCTAAAGCTTAAGGAGTGGGGGCCCAGGTTGTATTTCGGCTCCCCTCCAACTTCTTGTAATTCGTTTGATCTTTTTGTTTCTTTAAGCTTGAATTTTTGATAGTTTTTTTTTATAATATTTAGTTATTTTATATCAATAATATAATATAATAATATAATATATAATAATAATAATAATATTATTATATAATAATAATAATAATAATAATAATAATTATAATAATTAATAATAATAATAATAATTAATAATAATAATATAATTATGTGCTTTCTCGGGGTTGATGATATCAGAACGTCACAATGTTGTTTGCGATAACTGCTTCTTGATGTTTGTTATTGATCTGGGATTACTGCTCGCAAGGAGCGTTAAATGTTGGGTTGATAATGGGATGATCGGGGCTCTTCGACCTTGCGAATGTTTTACTTTATTCTCTTTGGGACGACGGCTTGGATGTGTGTGTTGAGCTGCGGGTTCTTCTCACTATGACACAATTGGGTTTGTCTAAAACTTTGTTCTGGTCGGTGGCGGCGGCGCAACCGAAGCGGGAAGAAGTATTTGGAGCGGTGTAGGGCAATTGGATAAATTTCCTTCATTTTTTCTTCTCTTCTTTGGGGGAATTAGACGAGGGAGCTGTTCGCAACTTCTAAGCGGAATTCCAGAACGTTCTCACAAGAGACTTCCACCAAGACACTTGGAGCGTTAGTGCAGATGCTCACATCTTCAGTCGATAGGTTTTCGCTATAGCTAGAGGATGGGGCCCAGATTATATCTCAGTCGCCCTCAACTTTCTTGTAGTCTTGATCTTTTTGTGCTTGTAACGCTACCACGTTTTGGTGTTTTTTATAATAATAATGATAATAATAATTATAATAATAATAATAATATAATCTTATATTAATAATAATAATAATAATAATAATAATAATAATAATAATAATATAATATAAATAATAATAATATAATAATAATGATAATTCATAATAATGATATATATAATAATATATATAAATATAATAACAAAACAACAAATATGATACATTTTAGTTGAGATTTTTTGGTTGGAGGACTAGCAAGAATGTATCAGCTATACGCTATTTGGTGAAGGGTATTATTTTTGGTTGATAACTTGGTGTTAGAAGGTTTTGGAGTTTGATACATTTTAGTTGAGATTTTAGTTGAGATTTTTGGTGTAGGACATACCGTCGTCTTGTTCTTCCATGTTAACATTGAGAAAAACTGACTCTTCATATCCTTTTGAGGACCCATGTGGTATTGCTCGACTTTCTATGTGGTTGCGGTTGTTGGTGGTCAATAGTGCAAATTTCTATTTTTTGTGAGCTTGTTTCTTAGAAGTATTAAATCATTGTTCTCCATGGAACGTTGTTGCTCAGCTTAATGTTCTCAAGTGTTTGTTACTTTTTTCGTTGCATGTACTGGAGTCTTCAAAATTCGAGCGCTATGCTTTCCCCCCGCCCTTGTGTTGCATCTGAATATACCAAATTATAAGTTAATAGATTAATTCGGTTCTATGTCCATGTCTGGTTAATTCATGATTCCTTGTGTATTTTTAATTAGGTCAGGAGACAACCTTATAAGTACAATACTTTAGGGATCGCTTCCTAATGCTAATGTAAATTGACAAATAATATTGCACGAAGTAGTTATACATCTGAACTTCTGAAGAATCCAATTACTTTTTGTTACTCGTTGTTGCGTTATGAAATCTCAAATGGGATACACCTCTACTTGCTTTGATTGTGGTCCCCATCTTCGAGTCCTGAGTCAGATATAACGAAATGACTTATCATTCGGCTCTGTTTTTATCTATGGGTTTTCCTCTATTCTCATCCGAACTCCATGTCTCAGGTTTTTGATGGCATATATATATTTTGGGATCATGTTTATTTTGCCTCGGTTGGTGGGCATTAAGCAAGTCACATGCTGTTTTTTGTGATACCTTCATTTGTTGTTGTTATCGGTTTGAGATTTTTTCTCATAAGGAGCGTAATGTTGGGTTGAATCGATATAGAATATCTTATTGTGGAAACGACGAAGCTACTTCACCAGGTGGATGTCTTACTTTATTCATGGATGAGACGGCCTTGATGTGTGTGTTAGCCTTGGCGGGGTCTTCTTCTTTGACATTACAATTTGGGTTCGCCTGCTTCGTACTGGTGACGTTTATGGCTAGCTGCGCAACGAAAGCTAATAAATATGTGGTGCGTGCAGGGCTATTGGCTACGGTTGTTCTTCCTTTTTTTCCTCTCTTTATTTAGGAGAATTTTAGATAAGGGGATTGTTTGCGGTTGTTGAAGCATATTCCGATGTTTCTTCGAAGTTCAGGACCTTAGGGCATGTGCGTTGTTCACATTTTAGCTTGGTTCTGGTCTGCCTAGCATAGAGGAGTGTGGACTTAATTGTATCCTCAGCTCCCTCTAACTTCTTTTAAAAATCTTTTGATTGCTTTTGTGGCTTAAATAAGTTTTGTTTGGTTATTATTATTACTATTATTATTATTATTATTATTATATTATTATTATATTATTATTATCTAATTATTAATTATTATTATTATTAATTATTATTATTTATTATTATTATTATTATATTTATTATTAATTATTATATTATTATTATTATTATTATTATTATATTATTATTATATATTCATTATTATTAAATTATTATTATTATTTATTATTTTATTATATCATCATCATCATCAATCACACATGATTATTTAATATTCATATTATTTTTATTTTATTTTATTATGAAAGCACCAAAACGTTACAAGTTGAATCAAGCTTACAAAGAACAAGCGAACTATAAGAAGTTGGTGGCGCAAGTAGCGAGATAACATATGGGAATGGCCCACTACCACTAAGCTATTATGCGAACTCGTTCCTGTTGAATATGTAAACAGTTGCCAATTCCATGTCTGAGCCTAAGAGAAATGTTGGATGCTGCATCTCAAAACCAATGAAATAGGCTAGCCCCTATCTCTAATTCCGCCTAAGAAGAGAGAAAAAGGAAGGAAACATATAACCATAGCTTACATCGTGTGCTACTATCAAAGGACTTTCGCGTTGCGCTACAAACGCACACCGACCAGGAACGAAGTTTGACAACCAGATTGGCGTTAAGGTGAAGACTCAGTAGGTCAACACACGACTAAAACTGCCATCCAGGAATAAAGCAATAAATGGTCTGCTGAATGAAGAGCCCATCGACTCTCATCTATTTCATTCCCAAAATATTATTATTACATGTTGATATAGATACTACATAATAACACACAAATGATGCCGACAACACAACACAACAACACAACAACACAACGAAAAACGACAACGCAACAGCAACAAAATTCTGTCAACATGAAAACTTCAAGTCAAAAAAAGTGCTTGAAAGAACAATTAAAATGAGTCTCTTTCTTATTTATTATGAGCTAGATAGAAAATAAATCTATAACTAAGTAAGCTGACCGGTGAATGAGTTTCATTGAGATAAGATGTGGCTAAATGATAGATCTTGGGTGTTGAGAAGTTGTCATTATTTGGTAAAGCTCATTGGTTATGCAGGTGCTCCTCAATTTGAACTGGCTATTGGGACTCAATCTTTTATTTTCCTAATTAAGTGATGATGGTGTCCATTAGATGTGATGGATTTTTGTGGGATGGTAAGGAAATACTAACAAGAGATCAAAAGGGTGTGGGGCTTGCATTCAAGAGAGGTCACACTTGTAATATGGTTATTTAGGAAAACAGTTTGGTGTGTGGCTACAGAAGCGGTATTATTGGTTGTAATGGGTGAAATGCATGTTTACATCAAAGGTAATGATTGGAGAAGCTCTTCCCCAAGCCTATTCAGCTGGTTATTGGAAACAATTGTGCAAGAGAAGAGATATTCAAGGGTGGTATATAGTGATAGATAGCGAACTTTGATTTGAAGAGGATATATAGGACTGTGGGTATATGTTTAAGGGTGAGCAAGATCCATCATGTGGATTGGAGGAATGGGTATGAATAATAGATGTCTTAGCACTATTTTATGTGTTGGTCTTTCTTGGAGAGATTCGGACAAAGACATATTGAGAAAAATGGGTTTAGATGGTTGATGAATATTGCTTCTTTATAAGGAAATTCATAGGAAGATAGATCGTGTGTTTTTACTTCTCTTATGTACTGAGTGCGAAAGAGATGAAGATAGCAGCAGGATTAGTTCGACATGTCATAATCTGACTCGACTATTCAAATGGGTTGTAGAAGCCCTGTGAGTGGGAGACTTAAGACAAGGTTAAGTCCAGTGGTGTGCTTGATGCTCTGTTCTATCACCTATGCAACAGCAGGAATGATTGATATCTGGGCTAAGAAGGTTTATGGCAGGCAAGTGTTTCTGGTTAAGAAGTAAAAATATGAAGCTTACTAGGTATGAATGTGTGATGTATGAGCGGTATCAGGGGTACTGTTAGGGTACTACATACCATTCCCAAAATTGAAAAAACTCTAAGAAATATGTTTTTTTATAAAGGTTCTTATGTTCAGATAAAAACCACTTTTTAAGAATAACATGCTCTTAAGGAGTCTTAGCTAACTAGAAAGTGGTAATTTTATGCATATAAGAGATTCAGATTTGTAGCAAGTAGGTCTCTTATGTTATGCAAAGAGAAACTATATACATTGATGGTCTTTATATATTTAACGTAGTTTACGTATGTGCGATTACACGAGTATTGTTGAGTTCCTAGTTTGAGATTTTGATGGATGAAAACCGTGAACTACATTGCATGCATGTTGTGTTTGCATGTCAGGAAATCAAAGTAATAAGTTAATGATGAAAGACAAAGCTCATGAGCCAAGTTTAGATTTGCATGAGACCAAGATTCTTAGAGTTTATATTCTTAGGTCTCAATGCAACGTAAGTGGTATAATGGTTTTGTTTAAATGCATTGTATAAAGAGGTTGAGACTAGAAGAAGAAATAATTGTGGATAACAAAGAGCTCGTTGTTTCTTGTACACAATACAAGGAAACTTGGGATGAATAGAACAGCCTGGGAAGAAATTGACGTAGTTCTTGGGTTTTACTTCTGCATCCGTATTTTAGAAATGTTTCTTCCGCGTTAATTCTCGAATTCAAAAATATGCGGATGGTTTGTTGTGCAAGTGAGATAACTTAAGTAATGACAAATATGTTATATTATTAACACTGATTTTATTTTGATTTCAATAAATCAGTTTTGAGAGTATTTTCGTGGAATTAATTCTAATATTCCCAGGAAAATGTATCTTATAATATTTTATACATACGAGCCAAAGGCTTACTTAAGGTGAAAACTTGACACAAACATAACACTTTTGCATGATACAGAATTGAATAACATCAATTGCAAAACGTTCTCTCTCAAAGACTTAACCTTGCCCATAACCCTAAACCACATAAAGACTTCAGTTTATCTCAATCAATTCAGCATTGTAGGATGTTTGTTTTCTGAGAGACAAATTGCTATAATTGAGATTATGCTGAGTTCAGTTTGCTAGGGAAGTTGATCTGCGGTGGATTTCATTCTTCCTTGAGCCATCGGGGATATCCTTTCACTTGGTGGCTGGTCGAACTTCTATACGGTGGAGTTGGGGAGATATTTTGTGCAATGTTTTTGCATAAAGTGCATGAGTGTAATTTTTTCTTGTTCTTTACCTAGTTGAATTAATAAAAATAAGAGGTGAGTGAGTGACGGACGTAGACTTATTAGATGAAGTCGAATCTTCCTTAAATCCTGGGTATGTGTATTTATATGCATTTATATTTCCATGAGAGAAATTCTACACTGTTTCTTTAATTCATCGAAAACTTTACAACAATTCATACAACACTCAATTCACCCCCCTCTCGAGTGTTAACTTTGCACTTTCAGGTATTTCCTAATTTTTTCATTAAAACTATAAAAGAGTGAAATAGAAATTGAAATTTAATATTTGTCAAAAGTTTTGTATTTGTTAAGATAATAATTCCTGCGACCCATTCATATATGTTGTATGATATTTACTAAATTTATTCACAAAAGCTCTAAAGTTATGATATAAATTGCTATTTTAATATGATGTCAATACTTATTTTCATAAGGATCATATCTGAGAATGATATGATTCTTATAAGAGAATCTTTTATTTACAATTAAACTGTATTAGGATGGTAAAAAAGAGGGAGTAAAAATTTAACCAAGATGTGACCATGTGTTACTCTGTTAGCGGCTGGGAATTAGAGGACTTGTCTGCTTGGCGAAAGTCGAGTTGACTTAGTCAAGTTCCGGCTCCCAAAGGCTCAACTCGAGAACATAACATATGATAGACAAAGCTAGTGAAGCTCGGTAAAAGACTCACGAAAAGCCCGAATTAGGTTTTTATTAGAGAAAATAAACATACAAGCATTGTAAAATTATATTAAGGGAATTTCCCATATCCCGACTTTTAGCCTAATAACCCACATACCCCGTGTTTTTGAAATGTCATTACCATGGTTACGACAAAATAGCCCAAATACCCTTAATGAGGCAAAAACCGTTAGATAGTTAACAACGTTAGGATTTTTTCCTATTACCTCTAATTCAACTAATTACCCCATAATCTTCATTTGCTCTCTCCTCCATCTCATCTCATAATGTTTCTTTTTTCATGCTCCTCTTGTTCTACTCCGTTAACCGAGTACCAAGTCCACCTTCGAGTATGGTGGTGATTAACCTGTTCTTTCGTTTTCGCCAAACCCTTCAGATTCCTATTTTCTGAGTGTTTGTGATCGCATATTGCTCCATACCTGCTCCATGTAGGTAACTTTAGTCTCAAGGCGGTCCTCCATCCATCAACCACCATCTTCAAACCAAGTCTGCCAACGCCAGATGTATCTCACGGCTTTTAGCGCGGCACAACAATTCCCACAGCCCCTACATTAAACCAACATCGAACTCCCTCGCCACGGAGCACCTAACTCAACCCTAAACCACCACCGTTCAAATTCGTGTTCGCAATTCAGTTAGTTTAGCTTCTAATACAAAAGTCCCAATTATTTCTTTTCCTTCTTCTCTTTCTTTGTCGCTCCTCTTCCCAGCTCTCGCCGGAGCGCGACACACGCCTCTTCACGATCCTCCTCCTTTACTTTTTTTTCAGTCGCCCTCACCGCGGCATGCGCCGCCGAACTGCACGCACGGGTGCGTTATGGTGCTGCTGGTAAGGCTCCCTCCTCGCCGCTTCTTTCTTTATTATTGCTACGGCCAAACCACCACGCATCGCTGGTGGTGCTGTTGGCTGTGTTGTGCGACCCTCATTACCTTTTCCTCCTCCGTTGTCACTGCTATGGCTGTCGTTGTCGCCGCTTTGGTGATAATTAGGTTTTAGTGGGATGAATTGGAGGTGAGAGATATGTGAGTGAATTGAATTGTGAGTGGAGAGTGAATGATTGAGAGAAGTTGGGTGTTTTATGAATGAAGATTGAGTAGAGAGGAAGAAGAAGAAGAACGAGAGAAGAGAGGTTCCAGAGGAAGGGTAAGTGAAATGGGAGGTTAATTGAAGGTCAAGATGAATTTCGAGGTTTGGAAGTGACTAGGGGTAAGGAAGAGAGGGTCGATGAATTTAAGAGGATTAGAGGGTTTCACATGGATAGTGAATTTAGAGTTAATTGAAGAATAACTAATGTGTTAGTTTTTTCGTAGAATAAGGGTATTCTGGGCTAGTTTTGTCTAATGTGGGGGGTAATATGAGGCGTTTCTAAAAACACGGGGGTATATGGTTATCTAGGCTAAAAGTCAGGGGTATATGGGGAAAAAATATTAAAATATATAGAAGTATATTTAAGTAAAATCCTTTGAATACTAGTACTTTTACTAATTGTCATACCCACTTATTATTCTACTTGTTCTACATCTTATAACCTTTAACTGGAAAACCAATGCAAAACTTTAATTATACATTTAACAGAATCTTTTAAAATGAAAACACAAAAACAATAAAGGTGAAGATTTGAGATTTGGAAAGTCTGGAACCCTAAAGCCAAAGCCAGAACTTCATAGCACTCGCACAGTCTCACGTCAACACACAACACACATGACACACAACTACACACACACAACACACACACCAACACACACACACACACACACCAAGACACACTATCACCACACACACATAGGCTAACACACACACACACTCCTATTTCATTGCTTTGTAGCCACCATCGTCCTTTGTCACCTCACACTCTCTTCGGCTTGCCACCTTCACGCACACACTTGCCTCTCAGCACCACTGCCTTTCAGTCATGGCGTTAGTCACAAACTACTATCTTTGCCACATCCACTCGTCTCACGCTCTCATGGATACATTCAATCAACGGTTTTAAATAATTTGTAATTGTTTTTTATTAATTGTTAATTGTACTTTGTTGATCTTAGTTATATTGCGATCATTTGTTTGGAAAAAAAAAATTACAGAATGCTTTGTTGATTTTTTCTGTTAATTTTTATTTGTTTTATTAGTTTGTTTGATTTTTAGATTAATTTGTGAATTATTTTGTGTTGATTTTGAGCATTTTTAAGCTTTTACAAGAGCTTTTTTTAGTTTCTCGAGCAGCTAATATTTTGATCCAAAAATCCTCTATCCTTATTTCCTTTATAATAAATTTAGAAAAATAACTTGTTAGGATTAAAATTAAATTATTTTTGTAACTAAAAAGACTTATATATTATATATATATATATATTAATTGTTATTGATTTTATTTTTTTATTTAGACATATTTTCTAATATAAATATCTAGAATTGGTAATTGGATTTTTAGAAGTGTGAAAAGATTGAGAGGATATGAGGAAAATTCTAGAGAGAGAAAAATCTAGACTTCCATGGCTTGCAATTTGCTGAATTTGGTTTGCTTCCATTCTCTGCTCAACGCATGGGAAAGAAAAAAGTTTTGAACTCCTCCCATCTCCAAGATGAATTAAGAAAATCTGTCTCCTCTAATTCTTCTCTTGTGCACCAAAATTGAAGTCAAAGTCAAAACGCAATCTCTGGTTTGAACCAATCTGCGTTATCGAATTAGCCTCTCCTTCTGTGTTATACTTCTGAATTGGTTGCCTGGGATATGTGGATGCTCCTTAATTAAGCCAGAAATTCGCATGAATATGGCAATTCGAAACTCACGGTTAGCAATTTCTGGAATCTACTGACACAATGAAGTGTTCGTGTTCTTTCTTTGAGATAAAGATGAAGCTGCCACAGTTTGACGGCACGATTCCTGGGTTTTCATGCTTCAATTGTTTCCTTGTTACAAAACATATTTCAAACACATTATGGGTACTATTTGTGGTGCGATTCATGTCTTCTAGGGACAGGAAAGTTTCGTAACAAGAGGGTGTACCTCCTCAACAATAGGCCGTTGTTTTGCAAAGTCTTTAATCCCATGTCCTTCAACTTTCATAAAGAGATCTTACGACCTAAACCTTTTGGATTAGGTACCTAATTTGCCTCTTAACTGTTGGACTACTGGTTCTTTTGTCGGTATTGGGAGCATTGTGGCAAAATGATTTGTGCCGATGATCGTACTCGTCCAGCAACTACGGTTTCCCTTTGCTCGTGTTTGTAGCTGGGGTTGATGTTATACTAAAACCTTTAGTTAAGAGATCGACATTGAGGGGGTTGTAGATGGTGTTGCTCCTCGAACAACAGTGTCTATGAATGGGCCCACCATTTTGTGCAGTGTATGTTATTAGGACAAGTGTCCGAGCTAAGAAAGCGGCTAAGAAACCAATGTAACCCTAGAAGCCCGCAGCACCCCAAAATGGGTGCAAAGCATGCTTCTATAGACAACAAGTAAGTGCTTCAAAAGTGTGACTCCTAGTGCTATACATACTACTATCCTAGTGCTTGTTGTGCAACTACTTCCAAGATGATATCCGGCAAAGACCAGCGGTCGCCTAAGGCAAAGGAAGGAGATTAGATTAACTGTGGATAAAAGGCTACAAGGGCTCCGGAAGGCTCAAGGGCCCTACTATTGCTCGACTAGTTGTTTGCTCAGGCTTTGATGGACTCAAAGAGTTGTAACGCCCTTTGGATGATCACATGTTGTCTTTAGTCTTATTTGCTTGATTTGCTTTTAGTTGGTTGTTTTTTGGTTTACTTTTTGGCTTTCTTTTGACTTTTTCGTTTGTTGTAGGGTCCCTTGTAGTGTTTTATCTTGTACTTTGGTACTTTTCTTTGGTGATGAATAATTTTTTAATTGCCAAAAAAAAAACTAGATAATATTGTTTTATTCTTTTGAAAATAATTTCAAGAAAAAAACTACGTGATTCCCCTAAGATTGTATAACATTCATATTTTTAGGACATTTTCATCAATTATTCTACTAGGCATACTATTTAGATTAGTTTTTCATAAAAGGATAGGACGATTGAACATTTTCACCAACATTTTATGGCGAAAACACGATGAAAATATATAAAAATAGGTCTAACATCTTCTGTTTCAAATCAATTTGACTCTAACTCTTGAATTGAGGGGCTTTGTTGCTTTGTGCCTAAATCTCTACACGGCTTGTCTTAAATTGTTTTGTTTTAATAACGAGCATTAAAAGCTTTGCATTTCTTGAGTCTTTGTCGTATTGTGAACTTCAATGGTATGAGCATATACTATATGCATCCCTGCGTAACATGATATTCTTCACACAGAAAAAGCTGAAATGGCACTCCTATAAAGAGGACATGTCCCAAGCACAGTGACACAACAAGATTTCGTGCTTTACGTCCAATTTACCGACCGTACTCAATACGGTCCGTGCAAAGGTATAATTAGGACCTTTTTGGGGTTAGACGCACATATAACTGACCGTGTTTTTTGGAAATGGACGTAAATTAGCGTCGTTTTGCATTTTTGAATACCGACCGTATAACACTCGATAAATCGGTCAAATTTTTGTTGACCAAAGTGGATTAAATTACCGACCCATTCTGGGTGAGAGCCCATAGGATGGTGTGTACCGGCCGTAACGTCGGATAATTTGTTTTCCCAAAAAAATAAAAGCACAGCTAAGGGTCGATAAATTGGGTTCTTCCTACTCACAATTGCAAACTCAACTCTTCCCCTCATCAACTCGTTCCCCCTCGAAAACCACCTCCCTCTACAAGAGCGCCGGCGACTGTCCTCTCGCCTGGAACTGCCATGACCTACCTTTCGCCTCTTCGTCTCGCCTTTCTCCTCTTCAGCCTCTCTCCTCTCCGCCTCTCTCACGCAACAACAACAGCAGGCGCAACAAAACCAGCAGCAGCGGCGTCTTCTCTCCATCCTCTCCTTCTCCGGTGTACTTCTCTCGGCCTGTTTTCGTCGCGCACTCCCTAAATTCGAGGAACTCGACAACCCTAATTTGTTTTTCTTTACTCAATCACTTCTAACCCTCAACGTTTAATTAAACACCAATTAATAATCACATTATCAACAAACACTCAAAATTTTACTGTAATGTCAAACGATAAATTTTCAATTTTTGTTATTTAAGGTTGATTTTTTCTGTTTTTAGGTTTGATTTTTTTTTCATGAATTGTCATGTATATCTGCCTGAATTTGTTGTTTCCTGATTTTTAGCTTTTCTGAATTATTAAAAATCAGTTTAGTAAGGGTATGTTCGTTTCCTGGAGATGTTGTCACTGTAGATGTAACTAATTCGTTGTTTCCTAATAGTAAGGTTTTGTTTTTTTTAAAAAAATCAGATTTATTGTTGTGTTGCTGCATATGGTTTGATTGGTTTTTTGCTTAAAATAAGTTTGATTTTATTTTGTTTATTTATTGATTATTTATGTTTGTTTGTTTTTAATTTGTTTGTGTATTAGTAATAAATTAAATGAATTAGTAACACTATTGTTATAACATTGGGAATTTCCTCGGTAAACGTTGAGGTTTGGTCTAATAGCTCTTATACACCTGAGGTTTTCAGGATAAGATCCAGTACCCTGAGGTTAGGGTATAATAGACTGACGTGACTTCAGCCGGTTACTATTCTTTTTATTCCTTAAAAAAACACTAACACCGGTCACTTTCATCCAATTAAGCATAAACTAACTAATTAACTATTTACACCTAAAACTAACTATCCTCCTTCTTTACTCCCTCCTTCCTTACTCCTCTTTCAATCAATTTCATGACCACTCAGTCCACCACCAACCTTGAGGTTTGCTCATAACCACTGCCTCTTCCATTCCTCACCTTTGAGTCACTACCGATCAAAGTTTCATCCTCCTCCTTTAAGCATTAACACACAAATTAGACAAAACTAGCATTTGATTTCCGAGCTTGTTTTAATGTCCTTGAATGAGGTTTTCCAATGGTTAAAATTTGAATAAATTTGGGTTTCTCCTTAACTCACTGCCCTTCTCCTTTGTCCTCTTTCTTCCTCCTCAACCATCCACAATCGCCACATACTCAACAATCCGACCAAAATTAGCCAAATTATAAACTAATTTTCCCAATTCAACACCTTAAATGTGTTTAATTTGAATTTCATAGAACATAAAAAATCGATGCAAAATGCCGGGTTTGTGGGTAAATTCGCAATCGTCTTTTGTGGTTCGATGGGCTAATAAATCGAACAAATTGGGTTTTTTATGGGGTTTTTTCGTGTTTTTCTAGGGTTATTTGGGTTCGAATTGTGGTCATTCTGGGTTGGTCTGTTGTTTGCTGCCTGTAGTTGTTGGTTGTTTTGTTGGGACGCCGTGGTGGGTGTCGGTGGTTGGTTTGGTTCGTCATTGTGTTGGCCCGTGTGGCTGTCGTGGTTGTTGGGTGCGTCGTTGTTGTTGGTCATTGTTGTTGTGGTGTTGTTGGTCGTTGTTGTGGCTGTCGTGGTTAGAGGAGATTTGGCAGGACGAGGACAGTTGCCATGGAAGAAGTAGAAAGAGGAAGATTGGGGAAAAGATACATAGGTGGGATTGATCCAATTGATGAGAGATTTGATGGAGGAAGAGAGATAGTGAGGAGATGGAGTGTTATATTTATTTTATTTTAGATTTTTTTTTATAGTTAGTTTTGTAGGTGTTAAATGAGTTAATGTTAGTTTAAGTGTTATTGGATGGAAAAGTGAGGTGTAAGTGTTTTAAGGAAAAAGTAACGGCAGGGTACGCGAGTATTATAACTGACCTCGGGGTTACTGATCCCTATCCTGAAATTCAAGTTGTATAGAGTATTAGGCAAACTCAGGGTTCCTGAGGATATTCACTTTGTTAATTAATTTGTTAGCAATTTATACATCCGGAATTAGTAATAAATATTGTGAGCATATATGTGTATGATTTATGATTATTGAATTTTGATTATGATATATGATAATTGAGTAACAATATACAATAAATTGTGATATATTGTGTTAATTAGTAACAAATTGTATTGAATTTTTATTATTGTGAGTAATAATAATGAAATTTTGGAATAGATTAATTGATTATATTAATGTGTTGTATTGGAATGGAGTTGTGTGAGATATTAAGATTTAGGATTAGTTAATTGTGAAAGTAGTATTAGATATTGTAATTGAAGTTGGAATAGATTTGGTTTGTATTATATCTTGTAGTTTTGGTATACGATTAATGCTTAAGAGATTTCTAAAGCTCACGTTCATATTTATATGATGAGTGAGGATGTTTTATTTGATCGATATTTTTTTAGTTGCGTAGATTGTTAACCATGAAAACGGAATAGCGTAGTTGGGATGTACAATAGGCATTAAATTGTACATAAGAATAAACACTATTCATGTATTAAGTAACACATAAGAAATTTTGTCATTTCCAATTATTCTAAAGAATAGTATTTAGCAGTTTGCACATGAAAGGATAATGTTATGAAACTTTAAATGAAAGGCATACAATTTGGACGTTTTTCATGCAAAGTGAGTCATACTGTACGGAATTTTTTATGGAAGGCAAACTATTTAGAATTTTTATGGAACATAGAATTATAGACTTTTCTTGATAGTTTTATTAAGTTTAGGACATCTCTTATTCCGAATGACAAGTATACAATTTAGAGACAATAATTGAAAGTCAACTATTTAGGACATATTCATGAAAGTGCATACATTTAGGGAATTTTTGATGCAAGTTAGCTATTTAGGATATAATTCATGAAAAGGCATGCAATTTAGGACATTTTATTTTTTTTATGATAAGCATAGTATTTAAGACATTTTCATGAAACGACATACAATTTGGAATTTTTAATAAAATACATATGATAGAACATTTTTCATTGCAAGGGGTTAGACACTCGAAAAGTTGTCTCCATTGATAGTACGATAGAGGAAAAGTGCGACATTTCGAAATAGCTTGATTCGAAGTTGTGACGAATCAAATCAAATGACATTTGCATGAGTAATGGAGTCTGTGTTCGAGATAGTCACTAAGCAGTCAATACTAGAGCTAAAAATAATTATTAATTATTATATTCTATAGTTTAGACCATATTTTCTTACAAACGATTATTTAGAGTATTTCTAAGGCATTTTCTAAAATTTTGTCATTCTCATCTTATTCAGTTCAGTTTTTCTGAGTTCAACTAGTATTTTTAAGACTTTTCCTGATTATTTCATGATTTTCTATGATTATTACAAGTTTGCGAATGATTTTTTCGAAAATAATTAAAATTCAGAAATTCTAAGAGGAATCCAAAATTCGGAGAAATGATTCTGAAATGTTCTAGAAGTTAACCATTCGATCCTCTACAGCACACGCACATCTGAACCTAAGAGGATATTCCGGAACGTAGATTAGATCAGAACTAAGAAGTAATGTCACGAACGAAAGAATAGATAGAAGTAGGAATTACATATAATGAAGTCGGTGACATGGAGACAAGTCACACAACCGTATAGTTAATTGTCTAATTCGTAATGTATGGTCTCTACTTCTATCTATTCTTCCTTAAGACGTCTATAATACATGCATCTCATGATGCTTAATCAATACTCAAACAAAAAAAGCTGTCGATCACAAAATTATAGAGAAAACACTTCAAAGTCCAAAAGTCTTCTCACTCAAATTCAAATCCACAACCAACCACTCACAAAACAAAAGTCCCTCGAATTCGGTCTTGCAGCTTTCGAAGTCGATAATCTTTGGCGGATTAGGTAAAAGTTCCTGAGGCTATTACAATCAATTCTCTGCTCTTCTTTTCTTATCATGATCAATATTAACTTTGAGTTTTATTTGATTCACTTTTGGTTTCAAACATTAATCACATTATTTCAATCGTTTTTTGTTTTCATTCGCAATCGTTTGAATTAATTGTGTCAATGTAACATCTCTTTTGTTGAGATAAAATCGAGATATCGTTTGCATGTCGGAAGCAAGCTTTTAATACTCTGCCTTGCTTTGTTTTTCTTTTTGTTTTGGTAGCGATACAATGGTAAGTGAATGGCATATATTCGAGTTTTATTTTATATAATATTAGTTCATTGATTTATTGTGATATTGACTACTTATGATTGCTTATTAACGACTGGAATTGTATTGTTTGAGAATCGCATTACAAGATTTAGATTAATTTATATGGACGAACGGATTTTTTACGCCCATTTAATTTCATTTATATATTCGAAGCGGTACGATCATTAGGCTAGTAGTGATAGATGATGAATAGAAATCACTCTTGCAGTAATATTCAGGTTAATGTGCTTTCTAAACATAATAATAGCTCTTTGAATTTACTATTGTGACTTATGGAACTATGAGATGCGAGTAGTGGCCGCTACATGCGACGGATTGGGTCACATAGTTAATTCCGTAACCATGGTTCCCGAAGCCACAATCTCGGTTACTAGACCTAATAGTGGGGCCATTAGTTTTGGCACTAAGTTTTCGGGCGCACTCGGAATTAACTTTGTATAAGGTAGGTGGTTGCTCGCTTCTATCGACAACAACAACTCTCCAGCACGTCAAGATGCGATATCTGTGGCTCAAGCCCATATTTCAAAATCGACATAGTAGGCCGATAAGGTAACGACCCTACAAAAAATTGGGACTTTGCTAGCGATAATCACGCATTAGGTGAGTGGAATCGACTTGAAGTCTCGTAGTTTTTCATTCTTCATAATTATTGGATTGTTCCTGTGAGCCCTTATTAGTTCGGCACCTTGGGCTCCTTGGTCTCAATATGGGCATGTTCTATGCCGAGTTGCTTAAGGAGGGATACTACCCTTGTGCCATGTGGTTAATGATCACGGGCTAAGGAAGTCTATCTGGCCCATTCCGCGATGCACGTGTTACTGGATGCGTTACATAAGAGGTAACTGGCATACATCGCTAATGTTGAGTGGTGAAATTTTGGACAGAGCTCTATTTTTAGGCGTGGTACCTGGAGTAAATGAGAGGAGTGTCAAAGAAAACTCAATATGGGAAGATTTTACAAGGAAGAAACATCGAGCATGGAGGACTCGGTGCTTTGTAGACCTCAACAAGAAATGAATGATGAATCAACAGAAACATCAGGGATATAGTTGAGTTTATTTTAGATTGCATTGAAGTTTGGCATTAATAGTTTTGGGGAAGAAAGAAAGAATTGCTCAGATAATAAGATGATATTTAAGGTTATAAAAATTTGATTATTATAGATTATGAAGTTGCATATAAAGGAATTTTTGAAAATAAAGTAAAAGCAATTAGATATATTTTTCTTATAAAACTATCTTTATTATCAATGAATTTTTCTTGTAAGATTTATTTATAGTTTAATTGAAACTTTTATCTTATAAATATGAAAAGCTGAATTTCTTTGAAAAATAGTTTTGGAAAATCGAATTATTGGAAATTCAGTTTGAACCAAAAATAGTGGAGATCGTGGCATAAGAGTTTACTGTTGGGCAAGGTAGTAAGTTTTTGAAGAGAAGATTTAGAAGTTGTGGAAAAATGTTTTCACTACTGATTGTGAAACGTGGGTAGTTCAATTGTGGATCGAGTTCCATTAGAGAATGTTCCCCACATTTTAGGAGATCTGAGTAGTCGGACTTTGGCAGTAATTTTCACCTGCCCGATAACTTTTGGCTTTAAATAAGTTTTACTTCACTATTACATCTGAGCATTCCAAAAACAGCTTTAAGGCATACAATTGGTAAAATTTCTAGGTCATTCAATTCTGGGTTTCCAAACATTTAAGAGTTATTAATTGATTGTAAGTGCTTGTAAGAGTGGTTTCTTTGAAGAGGCTTTGGTTATGAGAATCATGAAGCTTGTTAGTGAGTGTGGTAGTTTACAAGATAGTGAGAAGTGCTCGATCAAGGTTGTTTGAGAAGCATGTTCAAGATAGTGGGTTCTTGAAAAGGTCTAAGCTTGTATTGTAGATTTTGATGTCTGATAATATCAAAGAAGAAATCTGTGTGTGTCAGGTTACAGTTTTTATTCTCTTGCGCTTGTCAAGGAGAGTTTCTTTCTGTGTTTTTTTGAAACTCCTTATCTGTTGAGTTCCTTTAGTTTCATTGTTTTTAATTATCGCAAGACGCTCAACGTATCTCGGATACGATTCATCCCCCCTTGTAATCTTCGCCGGATCAAAACACAACAAGATCCAAAAATGAAACTGATGAACTTATGAGAATTAGAGATTTAAACATATACAAATTAATTTAAAAATTTATCTAGATTTGAATATAGAAAAACTTAAACAAGTGATTAGAGGATCGTTGAATGATCTAATCTTCAACTATTGTAGATAATATGTTTAGTTATTAAAATTTGAGGAAAGAGAATGTGAGAAGTAAGAGAGATGATGGAGATTGAATAATATGAAATGTTTTTGAGTTATGACTGGTATAGGAAGATAGAGATGATGAACGAGGGATCGAAGCGCCTAGG
>SNQN01008505.1:18759-28849 GCA_008642245.1 Bassia scoparia | reverse complement strand
ACCATTTGTCTTTCACCGACAATGCGCAATTTATCCATGCCTGATCTTGTATTACTTACTTCGAATCCGAGTGCCCAGAAGTGCACTTGTAAGAAATCACTTTGGATGACACAGTGGTAAGAATTTCAACTCCCTCACCCTGACACTTTTTTTTTTTTCGTTTGTCTTTTGATAATTAATAATAAGTAAGTATTAATTTTAAAATGACGGACTACTGTTACCGTCTATTTGCTTTTATGCAGATGTTATTGTATTCATATTATTGAACCTGTCCTGCCAAAAGAATTATTATATTTGCCGGTGTTGCCCAAAGATTTCGAGGCGATAAGGCAAGATAACGAGTGTTTGATCAGGTTGAAAGACAGTGAACGAATATAAGGGAAAGACATAGAGAAGTTGAATTCCACACAACAAGAATAAACCATATGATAGGTTCCCGGCCGCAATATCTCAAAGCATCGAGTTGGAGGCAGTCATGGTGTAGCGAAACAAAAACGCCAGAGAGAATTGTAAGTGTTCTTTAATTATTAGTTTTAAATTGAATACACAGTACACTAGTAACTGTTTATACTCTTCTCCTATGGTCATATATTCATGCAAGGAATGACACTGCGAAAGTTTGCAAACCTTTCAAGATGTAACAAACTTCATTGATACAGTATTTAGTCGCCCAATGACTTTCGATGAGGTCGTTCATGTCAAGTCTGGATGAAGAAGTTAGCTGCACTTTAGTTGGTACACATGTACATTATCTCCTTAATACTTTGAGCCACTCCTTGCTGTGCCATTGGGTCTGCGAACATTAAATCGCGTGCTTGAATCGCCTTTTGCAAGCCACGAGACAAAGCTATGCTTAGGCTCTCAATGCTGATAATTCTCAAAGTATTTTAACTATATGGCCATAGATGCATTCTAGCATGGATAAATAAACGATGAGATGTCTCTGAGTGAATTTCTCTCGAAACGATGGGGAGATATGTCACTAATACACCAGTTATTTGGGAAGATTCGAATGCTGATAATAACAACAGACTTATGTTTTTACGAAAACTCGAAAGACTAATATAGGTACTCTGAATTAGTATCTGAGATATTTGTTCAGGGCACTTCTACCTGAGATTGATCTAGTGAACTGTACCAGAACGTTTTCAACTCAAGTTGATTTCTGTATATCTCCCTGAAGCGGATTTCGTCTTGTTTTGGTTTGCCCCACTATTGCATATAGTTAGTCCGAATCAGAAGTAGAGAGACTATAACTCGGAAAAGTTCAGAAAGTGTCAAGCAATGCGATTACCCAGACGGAGAAAAAGTTCATCATTTCACCATTATATCAGAAGTATGCATCAGTAACGTTATCGATTTTTGTGTTGATGACCATTATTGTTATAAGTTACAATCTCTATGATTATGATGTTCTGTTTGTTGTAGATATGCATTGGATCGCTAACTATTGTAGTATAGACTCTTCCTGTGCTCGCATACTTACATCTATCTTTTCTTGGATTATCCTCTTTTTCTCTAAATGAAAGACGTGCTGTTGCACATTAAAGCTCATTGAGCTAAATAGGTAAAACATTGTTTATTCCTTGTATTCATTATTAATATACCTATTTCACCTGCTTTATATGGTGCAATGATATATTACTTCTATAAAGTAATAGTATATAAACAATTATATTTTATTTTTCTGATTTGTAATTGCCATAAGAAACATCGGAGGACTACTATTTAGATTTATTCCTCTGCATAATACCGTTGCCCGACACGTACTTTTGCACTTGGCATTATCATGGTATGAACGGTAAAGCATGTTTTCATTTGATGGATACTATTAGAAATGTCTCAATTCTCAATATTCATTAAGTTTTCATATGTATTTTACTTGTTAGTGTGCATCAGACAATCACGTTCGATGCTTCCCGACGGTGTTCACATCAGTGAGCTATTATCTGTTGATGGTTTATGTTCGGATGTTAATAAGAAGTTGAAAGAAGTAGAGGACCTCGAGGACTCTGCGGTACTACTTTGTTCCATAGACACCCTTATCAGATTAATTATTTTGAATTCTTTTTTGGATGTTAAAAACACTGAATTCCAGTTTTGAAAATTTATATGGAACCATACAATGGCTTAGAAATAATAATCGCCCCAATTCACCCTAGTTTTGACTGTTTGATCCTAGACCTGACCTATGATATGGGTTTCTTAAAATTGAGACAAAAGCAAACATAAGATGCGTTAGAAAAGATCCGTAAAATGATGTTATAGGACATAAATAAAGTGTTATAAAGAACGATGTTGAATTCTTGTTGTCTTGTGTGAGAATTTGTATTTAATTACAAAAAAACGGTTACTAAAACTGAGTGACCCGATAACTAATTATTTAACACGATTTAATGACATTATGTTGTGTCTAATTGATGCAATGAACAAGTCTTAGAAACCATTAAATGAATTTGTGATTATAGTTGAACGATTTAATTATAAAGTTTGTTAAAACGAATTGTTTCAACTTTTGATGAGATACAGTGGTGTGTGACTAAATTGCGAGTGTAGCAAAAACGCTAAAAATGCCAAACTACTAGTATTTGACTCGAATGACCTTTTTTTAGTGTCTTAATTGTAATGCACCAACTATCAAGTCTTAGAAAGCCTATTAATGTCCTATCTTTGGATCAAATGAGTTAGATTAATTTAATACATGCATAATTAGGAACTAAAGTTGTGAGCCCAAGGAGATTCTTGCGGGTATAGAATACAACCTAAAATGTACCTAACTTTTATGACAATAGTATTGTTCTCCTCAAATAGATCCAATAGTCTGGCATCTTAATGAATGCACAAGTCTTAATTAGCCTAATGTAAAATGTTGTACTTATTTGGATTTTAATGCCATATATAGTTTTATAAACATAGGAATATAAGTATAATATGAATTCATCCCTTCGAGGATGAAGACTAGCTTATTAGTGTGTGTGAAAATGGGGACAACAACAAAAAATGTGTCAACGCTTAAAGAAGGATCACTATAAGTACTCCGGCTAGTATTGACCCCACAGATGGATCAATGTTTCATGTGTCTAATTTGCATGCATCACACAAGTTATTATAGCAGAACATGTAAATGATGGTTGTTAGACATGGAATATTGGAAAGTTCTCTAAATAATCATGTTAGTGGTGTTCGGATAAAATGGATGAGTTATATATTGCCAGGGACCCCAAAAAACGAAAGGCTCTTAAAAATGGCCAACTCACTAGTATGTGACTCGAAATGACCTGTTGTGTTCGATGAATGCAACAAGTCTTAGAAGCCTAAATTAATGTACTACTAGCGACAAATGAATTAGTGTTACAATCTATACATTTGTAATGCTTAGAAGTTGTGAGATATTGGGGAAATATACAGCCCTGCAAAATGAGCAAACTTGATTGAGTATTTTATCTTCCTAAATGACTTGTGTAGCATACTTAATTTGAAATTTAAAACTATTGTACTTAAGATGAGCCTTTATGATAGAATAGTTATAGGGAATGTACATATTATAGATGTTTTAAATGCTGTTAATTTTTATATATATTTCGATAAATTATAAAAGTCATAGTTAATATGATTAGGTTAAATCTTGCATTGATCCTTATACAATGGATATTTTTGTTTTGCGAATGTTTTACAGACATATCTGTAGCAATGCGATTAATGCTCACTTTACAGTTAGTATAGAATGAGAAGTTCGTAGGTAAAAGTGTATCACAGACAACTTATTTACGGTGTACAAATTGTCTTTGTACATATGTACATGTATCGATAGTCTGCTTGGCGTAAGTCTCTACAGGTAACCATTTTATGCCAACAAATTTTTAGTATGAGTTATTAAACTTGGTTTTGCCGGAAGGTTTAATAGATCTTAACTAGACTTAAAATAATTTGGTATATATTAGCTACGGTTTTTGGAACGTAATTTTCTAGCCGCGAATTTAATTTGACAAACTTTATAGTTACATGATGATACATTTGGCAATATATACTTTCAATGAAACGTCTGCTCATGCCTTAGTTGAGCCTCCTTATCAGTTTTGATAATATGATATGGCATGGCATAATATTCGTCTGATGCAGACAAATTAGCTCTTTTGGACATGGTTCAGGTTGAAATTGTTTTATTCTCACATCCTAGGAATTGCCCTGTAAGCTTAATATTATTTCTTTATAAAAAAAATAAAAAACACATTCAATCGTAAGTGAGAATCGAGTACTTCTTTCGCCACTTACCACAAGGTTGCCCCTTGTCATTGTACTCAAGGTGCATGGGTTCCTTTACATTGAGTGTTCTAGTTTGACCCCTTCCTTTTTTTCCTTGTCTTGTTTGCACTAGTCTTGTTCGCATATTTGYTGACAACTTGTGTTTTATTTGCATGATCGAGTATTGGTCTCATGCATAGTAGCTCCACCTTKTTTTGTCTCACCATGTGGAGTTGTAACCATATCATCAAGTGGGGGGGCCTTGTCTKCTAGAAGTTCATGTTCCCTACATCTAGCATGAAACTCATCATAAGCCACTTCCTCGGGCTCACCTTTGTCCTCCTCCATTCTTTCATCATAATCATTATCATCCTCATCATCGTCATTGTCATTGTCATCGTCCTCGGCATCACTATCATCCTCATCATCCTCGGTATCACCATCATCCTCATCATTAAAATTGTCATCCTCATCCCAGTCCTCATCTTTGCCATCTTCATGGATCTCCTTATTGTATGTTAACGCATCCATGGTAGAAGTGTATCAAAAAAYAATAAGAAATTTTGGTTAATAATACATATATATTAGAAATTAGACATTTACTAACCCAATTAAAAAACAATCAAACATAATAAACAACTTAATACAAGGTAAATTATGAAAACTATTGAAATATAAAACTATATATATCACCTTCATAAAGCACTTTATAGTCACTCGTCAACAAGTATTCCTTCCATGTGGTCTACACGCATATAATGTGTGTCAACATCAACATCATCTATTATATTAGAGTTGGGATAAGTGAAAGGTGGAGTGTCCTCAAATGCATCAKACTCTTCTTCATCTTCGACATCACCAATGCTAAGKATACTTCTTTTTCCCGGTACAACAATAGACCACTTTTCATCAGCAAGGTCACTTATATAGAATACTTRCTTCGCTTGTGCTGTAAGAATAAATGGCTCAACACCTTCACGCATGCGATCCAAGTCTACAAGTGTAAATCCACAAGGGTCATCCTTYCTTATGCATCATMGATTTTGATCTACCCATTTACACCGAAAAAGACCAACCWTGAAAAGAGAGTACTCAAGCTCCYAAATCTCTTGAACTCGTCCAAAGAATAGTAATTTGGCATCAATTRGAGATTTATCCTTAGCGCTAGCATAGAACATAGATGATGCCAGAAGAGAAACACCACTATTTTKCAATGWCGATGACTTCTTATATTGACACTCAGTCCAAAATGTATATCCATTGACGTCATAACCTTCATAACTGTTGACATCATCACGAGGGCCAAATGCCAACCACCTTACAATTTCAGGAACACTACGAACATCTGGGAGGCTCATTATACGATCATGAAACCATTCTACAAAATTCTTATTATGCAAATGCATTAAAGCCCTTTCCCCTTTAGAAGGATTTTCGGCACGTAATACCTCCATGCTCATTCAAATAGGAATGAACTTCTACTGTAACATGATTGCAAAACATTACAAGTGTGCCTTGTAGGATCTTATCTCTTGAAGGGTGTAATCTTTTAGAGCCTATTAGCTTCCTGTGCCTGAGTAGCCTTCCGAATGACGAGATAGGATAGAAGAAGACCAATGGTTTGGCGCTGCTATGTACTCTGCTACAAATATTACCAAACTCCCATCGCGGATGATTGCCCTGCAATAATACTACCTTCTGGGTTGTGCCAGGGTTCCTTCAACTTGGTCTTTCAATGTACCTCGATATGTGGCTTTCCAAAAGGATAGCACCACCTTAAAAAAACTGGAACACAATAATTTGATTTCTCACGAACTATGCAAAATAAGTGATGAACCATATGTCGAAGAATTGGAAGGTGGGGAAAATAAATCTCAAATTTGCACCAAAGTTTCAATTCACATTAGTTTGGGAGTACATCAAGAATTGTTGGATCGAGCACTTTGTTGCATATCTGTTTGAAAAACGAACATAGTTCAGTAATGAAGCATACCTAAATCGTTTCTACTACGGTAGTATTGCACACGAATCGCAATCAGGTAAGCGAAACTTGCATCATAACATGACACAATCATGGAGATTTCATGCTACCTAACATCAACCCACCGTTGAGGAAACGAATTCTTATTCAAGTTCGATGAGTACCCAGGAAGGGAACTTTCTATGCCATAAAGACATTGACAAGAATATTCGTTTTCATTCTTGGACAATAGGTAGCAAAGCTGTGCAAATAAGACTTTTCTTCAACCATCTATCTGCTTTTTCCCATTCTTTCTTCAACCTCTTCTTCCGTTTCTTCGTAATCCCTTTGTTTTTGTTTTCACTTTTTTGGTTTTCACCATCCTTCTTCGACGGTTTCTTTCTTTATTACTTATTACCTTCACTGGGCCCATAATTTCTGGAACGAAGTCCTTACTCTTCAAATAGTCTCTTACAGCTTTTCCATCCTTTGTCTTACTGGAATATTCATAAGCGTACCAAGGATAAGCATCGCATTACTTTTCTCTATATGCATGACATCGAGACATGCTCTAATATGTAATATCTTTCAATATCGGTAGTTTGCCCAAAAACACGATCTTCCTTTTTCACATAATCTTTTCCCTCCTCTTGCCCTTGTATTGCCCAAAGATGGTGTTTCCACTCTTTTACTGGTCATAAACCTCATACCAGTGAAATCTCTTCCGAGCTACCCTCTCTTCAACTTCCCACATAATTGCCTTCTTTTCTTCGATAAGGGGATCGCGTCGAAGAAAGCCTCGTTGGATTAAAGAAGACATGTTTAAATTAGTAATCATGTTGAATCCATTCATCAATACCAAAAGGGTCATGTCTATTTCCCTGTCTTATATCCGAGACAATGCGCCATAATCGCTGGAAAATCATTAGATGGTACAATAAAACATCGCTCGCAAAGTGAACCTTTCATTTTCATAAGCATCATACACAGAAACTCCTCACTCATAGTTTCATCAAATATCAAGGAGTGGGCAAGATATACATCAATGTTATGTCAGGTTGTTTTGCCCGATATGAGAAGAAACATGATGTATTTGCGCTTCATGCACAACCATGGCGGAAGTTATAATGATAAAAGTACCTGGCATACTATGTTTTGAGCTAAGGGTGCCAAAATGGATTCATCCCATCCGTACACAATCCAAGCCTTCAATTACGAACTTCATCCCCAAATGTTTGTGAAGTTATCATTAGTCTTCCCACTCCGCAGAGAATTAGCGGTTTAAAGTAAACCATCCTTTTTATTTCTTCCCTGTTACTCATCCCACCTCAATTTTCTGCATCTTTTTTTATTGAAAACAAGTTGAATCGTCTTTGGTATATTGCTGGAAAGATACCACAACACCTTAGCCGGGAAATCCCTTTTGATGTACCAGACACCCCTTACGTTTGTATCGCGAGCCTACATTTGGGCACTCACATCAAAATTCTCATATTCATTTCGATACAACAAGCAATCATTTGGACAAGCATTATCTTTTATCTCTAAGCCAAAAGACATAGAGCTTCTTGCAAAGTTGACCATTGAAGTCCGTTTTCCTCCGCAACATGTCACCTAAAACCTCTAACAAGGAAGTAAAACTACTATCACTCCAATTGTTTTTTTACTTAAGGTTGAAAAGTGTCAAGACAGCAGAAAGTGTGGTGTATTCTTTACAACCAGGGTAAAGAGGTTTTTTGAAGCCTCTCCTAAAGCCTCAAAACACGAGGGTTTTTTTTCAACTCATCCTCGACCCCCTTCATCATCTCATTAACGTGATCACCACTATCACCATCATCCTCCTCGTCATCTTCTTCACCCTCTTCGTCCTCCATGTAATTATAGTCATTTTCAACATGATTAATATCCACGAAAGGGTTCTTAAAGGACTGGATTTGCACTAKATTCGGCTTTGTATAACCCCGATTYACCATGCCAAACCCATACGTGGTAATTAGGCCTAAACCCATGTAGAATTACWTGTTGTCGAACTTCACGTATAGTGCTAACCTTGTTCAAATGGYCACATTCAACACACGGACAATAAAACCCATCGGCCCCCCGTCCTAGCCTAATGTTCTACTRCACAATTGCAAAATTCTAATACCCCATTCAAARATTCAGTTGATTCAATGCTAAGGTACATCCAAGAACGATCATTCGCCATTGATTAAAACCTTTCACAATTCAATATGTATAAAAACCTAGTTAATTAAGAATACACACATACTGATTGCAAATGAATGATTTCATGAATATATGCATGCTTATCATATTGCATTGTAATAATATGATGGTATTTAAGCACAATAATATGAACCAAATATCATATTGCATAGCATTGAAATGAAGATAAACAAATTAACTAAAAAAAATAAGGCAAATGTTACACAAACATACCAGATAAAAGTGTCTTGTATAAAAATTTGAATACACCACCGTACCAATCCTCGCTCCGGGATAAACTGTATAATCCTTCAGAAAAAGTTTATTGTTATAGAGATACTATTTGAATACTAAATTAAGAAAAATAAATCGACTTCGTTCCATAATTACAGCAACAACGCAATCATGATAGTAGCTGGTCCATGAATTGAACTAACCAAAAAAACTCATAAAGGAATAATAAATTAGAACAAAACACCCCAAAATATATTCAATTCATTTACTCACACAACAAAAATCAAATTAAGATCAGAGAATATATTCAATAAATTTACTCACATTAAAAATAGATTGGTTAGAATATAAAATTGGTTTATCATGTTGCAACTGGATGGTGGAGAGAGGCAGTACAAGTGTGAAAAGTGCAAGCAGAAASTCAGGGCACTCAAGCAACTAACAGTTTATAAAGCACCTTATGTTCTAACCGTTCATCTTAAGTGTTTTCGTCACTTTTCTAGACAAAAGACTGATAAGAAAGTCCAATTTGAATCTTCATTGAATCTCACANCGTTTGTTAGTGGAGCCTATGTATTTTCACTGATGCCTTTGGTTTATGGTCTGCAATTTTATTTCTTTTTTCACCGTGTAAAAAGATAAGTTTTGTTTGCAATTGGCTATAACTTTAACCATCATGAGTCTTTTTTTTAAGACAGGCTTTATAAAGTGCTCACTTAACTTTTTTGGAGGATATGCAATCTGCAGGTGTTCATTATTTAATTTTATGAGCAATGATAATTTTATGTGTTARAATATGAAAGTTTTGTATTCTGAAGGCTTAATTATCGCTAACATTAATTCTTAGTAATCATTGCTCATGCCACTTCTCATAATTTAAATAGAAATTTCCGCTTCGTAGTAGGACAGTTGGAGAATGCTAGATTGGAAATCCTTTGACTGTACATGTTTTATATCAAGGTATATATTAGTTTAACATTATAATACTCACACACAATATACACACAAAGACAAAGACAATATTCAATATAGACAAAAAAAAAACAGCGACAACAACATAAGCAATCATATACAATGATATTACCATTGGCAGAAATAATTATTTAATGGATCAACTTTAGGTCAACAAGCATATAAAAATTCAGCAATGTTAGTGTAATAGAATCCAACAACATGCATTAGACATTTTTTAATGCAAAAATCAGTGATATCGAAACAAAATTGCAGCATGTCATAAGCTAACCATCAAACATTCAGTTCTTTTGTCTCAGATTCAAATAAATTAAAACTAAACTAAATTGAATTATAAATTCAAAGTACCCATGAACCCTAATATAGAATTTCAATTACAATAATATAAATGATGCTCAATACTCACAAAGCAAGTCCTAACAGCTAGAATTATAGTAAAAATTAAACCAAATTCAGAATAAATAATCAGAAAAAAAA
>SNQN01008505.1:0-10236 GCA_008642245.1 Bassia scoparia | reverse complement strand
TCAGAGGATCAGGCTACTACAAGCAAAGTTGCAAGGGTAAAGACGGTTGCCAGCAAAGAAGTGATGGCAGAACCACAACCAGACCATTCCCCTGCAGACAAAAAGAGGAAGCAATATACACTAACCATTATTGAGGGCCCAAAGCCCAAGAAAAAGTAAGTCTATCAGTCCTCAACCTTTGTATGATCTTTTTGATAGGCAGATATTAGTTGGCTTCTCTATTGCTAAAAAATGGGTAGAACAKAAGTTTTTGCATGAAATTAGAGATGCCCTAGCTTTTCAAAAATGGTTTGTGTTGTTTGCTAAAGAATTGGATGTCTTTATGCCTTTGGTTGAAGAATTTTATGCTCAACTGCACATTAAGGATGATGGGTCCTATTTTGCCTTTGTTAAGAAAACTCCTATTAATCTGTTTGAGAAGAAATTGGCTGATATTCTTAAGGTTCCCACTAAGGGACTTGATGTGTATTGTCGTGAAAATTGTCCAAATGTTAAAGGAGTCACAGCAGAACGGATCCARWACCGGTTGTTCAATGGTCCACTTGACCCTAAGCAGGGGTACACCATCGGCCATTTAAGGGAACCAATCATGAGGATATTTCATACAATAGCCTCAAAAATTGTGTTTCTCAGAGCACAAGATCGTATGTGTGTACAATTGATGGATAGTGTTCTCATTTACTGTCTCATAGAACACATTCCTTTCAATCTCCCTGCCATGGTTCATGGACACATGATCTGTTGTGTTGAGAAGGAAAAACTTGCTCTGCTTTATGGTGGTTGGCTGACCTTAGTATTCAATCATTGGAAAATCCCTATGGTGGGAGATTATGGAACAATGTCCCATATCACCAATYARATTATTGGTCAGAAAGGCATGAGCTATGCAGGTGRCATTTCGAAGATGAAGGATGAGGTTAAGGGGAATACAGCAAGTGCTGGGACTAGTACTGAATTAGTTCAAGCAAAATATGCCTTGGTGAAGCAGTTGAGTGACCAGAACACGATGATGCAGTCCATGATCAATAGTGTTACTCAACTCTACACTGCCCTTCAAGAATCCTACAAGAGGGTTGAGGTTCGCCTAGACCAAGCTGGCATACCAGGTCAGGAGGATTTTGTAGAGAAGAAGGAGTCTTCCCAARCTGCTGAGGAGGATGAAGATTTGGTTTCTGAGGCGAATAAGGAAGAAGAGAAAGTGAAGGCAGAAGAAGCTGCTTCAGAGGACCTCGAGGAGGAGGATAAAGATGATGAGACTGGAAATAACTTTGGAGTTGACTAAATTGCCTGTTTTTCTTATTCTATATTGATGCTAACCCCTCTTATCTTTGAAAAACTCTAATCACTGGTTTTCCACCTCCCAAATTAACAAACTTATTCATGTAATTTGCTTTCTACTAGTCTGTAATAACTATTTAAAGTAGATATACTTTTGCTACTAATTGCCACGGACAATTGTTAGCTCAACATCCTTAGAATTCTTTGAGCCGCCTAATAGCTTCACTTTAATATAATTAGTAGTTTCCCACTACTGGTTGTTTTTTGTTTGTTAATTGTTTCCTTGATGTTTTTTTAATGATGCCAAAAGAGGGAAATCAGGTGAAGTTATGATCTATTCCACTATTCAGGGGGAAACAGTCATTAAGTTGTAATCTGTGTGTTGCGGCACTAGAAGAAAGGTTAAAAACCTGCTAGAGGTGACAGACACCATCTGGTCTGGAAGTTAGTGTATTCCCAGCACTTTACTTCTATTCATCCTATGGCATGGAAAAAGTCTGAACTAACTGATGTTCTTATTGGCGAATGCATGTTTTAGTCTAGGAGCTCTTAGTCTAATTTAGTATCTACTCTTGAACTTAGTAACTCTTTCTTAAACCATTGTCAGTTAGTTGAGAACTGGTGTAACTTGTGATTTTATGATAAATCTACAAGAAAAGTACGAGACTAGTTTGTGGGTTTCTTAAGTGAATTTAACTTTTGAAAAAGGTTCCCAAACGTAATGATATTTTATTTTGCAGGGGGAACTTCATGGTTTGTCATCATCAAAAGGGGGGAATTTGTTGAGTTCCTACCTTGAGTTTTAAATCGAATGACAAGGCCATTTGAACTAATTATTATATGGCAAGTTTTAAGTTTGCATGTGCAAGGAAAAGACATAAAAGTTTCAATGTTTGTAAAGACGAAGCCTTATGAGTTAAGTCTCGAAATTGCATGAAGACAAGATTTCAAAAGACATAGATTTGGTCTTAGTTGCAATGCAATAGTCAGGTCTGATTATTGGACAGGGTCAAACGCCATTAAGAATAGGGTGCGTCAATTTAAAGGGTCATAAACCCTTTAATTTCTTAAGGAAGGGTCATCTAAAGGGCTATGATTTATAGGGTCACTGTTGGGCTTAGGTGAGCCCATTAATATCAAGGTTTAAAATTAAAGGGGTCATTTACAGTTTTTTTAATTTCATATTTTTCATATTTCAATTTTTCTCTCATCCAAATTTCTCTTCGAGACATTTCTGATACATCAACATTCGTGATTGGTAGCCAATCTGTTGTATACAATCATTTTAACCAAGAAATTCAACCACAATTTCAAAAGTTTAAACAGTAACATATATTCAATCTTCTCCTTCATACAACCATAAACCTTAATATCAATTTGCTTCATGGCTTATTCGAAAATTAGCACAATCTCAACGTCATCTTTCAATGGCTAAAAATTGAAATCGTCTTCAATCAAAGCCTTCTTCAACACGGATTCAATGATATTTCTCGACCATTCTTAAATTACAAATTGTTGTTTTCAAGCATTACTACTTTATTTTATTCTGTTATTTATATTATTTTTCGTCGGGAATTTTGTTGGATGTTGGATTTTTCCACATCATAATGGTTTTGTGCTTTTTTACTGCTCGTTGGTTGCTCTATTACTAGTTCGTAGTTTCACTTTTTATTAGATGATGAATGATGATGATATGATGATGATGATGATGATGATGAATGATGATGATATGAATAATAATATATATAATAATATATAATAATATAATAATAATAATAATAAATATATAATATATAATAATAATATAATAATAATAATAGTAATAATAATACATAATAATAATGTAATAATAATAATAATAGAATAATAAGATAATAATAAATAATAAAATAATAATAATATATATATAATAATAATAATAATAATAATAATATAATAATAATAATAATATAATAATATATATAATAATATAATATAATATATATAATAATAATAATAATAATAATAACATTAGTGTTGCCGAGTTATGGGAATCTTTTTAAGTGGCTTTAAGATACAACATATTATAAGTAATTTTGGAACTGTTAATAAGGCCATTTTTAATTTTAGAACTGACCTGCACCTGACCCTGACCACTTGACCCTAACTATGACACCTGACCCGTTAGAAATATGTTCAGCCGCATTTACCCGACACGTTAGTGACATGCTCTAAACCCGCCCGACCCGCCTAATAAACAGGTCCTAGTAAGTAGTATTTGGATTGTTAAATGCACTATAAAAGGTCATATTAAGAGTAAGGGCGGTTACGAGCCGAGCCGAGAACCTGGAGCTTTGCTAGGCCGGCTCAACTCGTGAGCTCGGGCTCGAGCTCGGCTCGAGCTCGAAGCTTCGTCGAGCCTCTTTTTGGGCTCGCTCGAGCTTGTTAGCTTGAAAGGTGAGCTCGGCTCGAGGCTCGAGGCTCGAGCTCGAAGCTTGAAGCTCGAGCTCATTTAAAGGCTCGAATTATGGGCTTGGTTAAATGGATCGTGTAAAAGGCTTGTTTAACTAGTTTTCAATGATTCCTAACTTCTAAATCTGCTAATGTTCAAGTTTTAATCTTCATTTCCAACAAATTATTTTACCATATCCAAATAAATATCAAACTAAAGCAATTACATAGGTCTTTGCAAATATTTCGTCAACATTTACAAAAGTTTTAAATAATTTTAAAACCAAATAAGATTACACACAAGTAATCTTTTGTTATATGGGCTTGGAATTGGGCCTTATTAATTTGAAGGATCTATTTTAAAAAATTAATTTTTACAACAGTTAATGTTAAATATATAAAATAACCATATTATTTATAATAAATAAGTTTATTCGAGGCGACTCGCGAGCTTTCGAGCCAAGCCTAGCATAGCTCGTGTATCGTCTCGTTTATTCAAGAGCCGAGCTCGAGCTCGAGCCGAGCCCCATCAAGCCGAGCCTTGACCGAGCCGAGCTCGAGCAGCTCGCAAGCAGGCTCAGCTCATTAACAGCCCTAATTAGAGAGTTGAACTAGTTGGATATAATAAGTAATCTCGGTTGCTTATTATATACAACTTCAAGTAAATTGAGTTGACTAGAACAATTGGGAATAGTTTYAGACCAGTCCTCTCATGTTTACTTCTTAACATCCGTATTTTTGGAAAGTTTATTTTCGCGTAAAATTGATTTTGAATATAAACGAATGGTAGGGTTATTGTGCATGCAAGAAAGTTCCTTAAGTATGGTAAGTATATTGTTGAGCTCATAACTTATTTTATTTGATTGCAAATAAAATCACTGGATATATTTTCCGTGAAATATTATCTTATTTCCAGGGAAAATATATCCTCATGATCTCTTGCAATATACTTACCAAAGGCTTACTTAAGAGGACGACAATGCATACAAACCCTAACACTTTTGCACGAGCCTTTTTCGAGAATTAAAATTGCAAAAGCTCTCTCTCTCTAAGAACGAACTAGCATTAATCCAATACTACACTTAGGTATCAACTKACTCTCTTTCTAAGCATTAAGGTTATTCTGTAATTGAGAGATAAAGTGTTATCAATTGAGCAGATTGTGAGTTCAATTTGCTGGCAAACTTGGTCAGGGATCAAGTTCATTTGAATCACCATAGTTGGTGATTGGGTAGAACTTCCATAGGTAGAAGTTGGGGATCTGTTTGTGCATAGGTGCACAATCAGATTATTTGTATTCTTTTGTTATTCAGAGGTGATTAATAAAAGAGTNACTCTCTTTCTAAGCATTAAGGTTATTCTGTAATTGAGAGATAAAGTGTTATCAATTGAGCAGATTGTGAGTTCAATTTGCTGGCAAACTTGGTCAGGGATCAAGTTCATTTGAATCACCATAGTTGGTGATTGGGTAGAACTTCCATAGGTAGAAGTTGGGGATCTGTTTGTGCATAGGTGCACAATCAGATTATTTGTATTCTTTTGTTATTCAGAGGTGATTAATAAAAGAGTGAGTGAGTGGAGGACGTAGACTTATTAGAAGCCGAACCTCGTTAAATCTTGGTGTTGTTTATTTCTTGTTTTTACTTTCCGCTGCTTAGGGACTGGTTCGTAACTGGTCTCCAATTATCGAAAAATTTACAACACTCATACAATACTCAATTCACCCCCCCCCCCCCCTCTAGAGTATAATCTGTACTTTTAAACTTGAGTTGCTAAGACCTCAGTCAGATTTTACAAATGAAAATATTTTTATCAAAACAATGATAGAGGTTTTAGAAAACTTAAGGAGGCTGAAATTGAAGGAATAAATTTCGAGTTGCTTAAAAAGAAAAGCTTAACTCTGGAACATGTTGACTTGATTTTAGCTCATAATTATATGATTGATGATGTGGAAGAATTTTTCAAAAAGTATGTGGATTTAAAAGCTTCTCTTGCTAGCACAAGTGGTTCAAATGTTAATGTCGAAGAATTATGTTTGGAATATGAGGGTAAGATCTGTGATTTAGAAGCTGAAATATTTKATTTAAAGAAAAATATCAACACTAAAGTCGTTTTAAGTAATCAAGATATTGATATTGATTCATTATATTTAGAATATGAAGCTAAAATCTGTGATCTTCAAGGCAAAATATACCAGCTAAAGAAAGGCAAAAACATTGAGACCACTGCTGAACCAGATCCCGACCTGGTTTCAAAACTTAAGGATGAGCTTCATAGGGCAAATTTGGACATTGCCATTGCTGCAGAATTTAATGAAGCTCAGCTTAAGAAACTTGAAACTAAGGAACAAAATCTGAGTGACTGCCTAAAACAGATGAACAGGTTGCTCGATGCTCAGAGTACTCTAAACATCCTAACCTCACAACCTGGAAATTCTCAGAGGTTTGGACTAGGGTATTCTGGTTCCAATTCCAACAACCACAAAAGTTGGGAAGAGATGAGACTTGGATTTCTAAAATTAAAGAGAGGTAAGTATGTGTTGGCAAAGACATGCAGCATTTGTACCTATTGTGGGTGAAATGGTCATAAGTTTGATACTTGTTGGACCAAGCAAAAACATGAGATAAGAAATCAGTCTCGTGTCAAAAATGTCATAGTCCTAAAAGTCCTCCACAAAATTGGTCCAAAAAGGAAAAAATGATAAAACAAAACGTGAAACCAATGTGAAACAAATCTGGGTTAAAAGTACAGAGTCAACAGTTCTAAGGATAAGGAACAGATGAATATCGATTTCTAAACTAAACCTTGATTTTTTTTGTGTAGGTTAGAGTGAAAGGAAAGCCATATTGGTATTTGGACAGTGGTTGCTCAAGACACATGTCAGGTGATAAAAGTTAATTTTCTTTTACTCATAGCTATGAAGGAGTAAGTGTCACCTTTGGGGATAATAGCAAAAGGTTTGATCAAAGGTATAGATAAGGTTGGTACGACACTTTCTCAAGCGATTGATAATATATTTTTTGTTGAAGTTTGAAACATAACCTCTTGAGCATTTCTCACTGTGTGACAAGGAAACCATGTAGCAATTTGAAACAATGTTTGTCACATAGTTTAACTGAAACAAAGGACAAGGACTGTAAGGGGTTTAGACACAATAATGTTTTACATAAATTCTTGAGTCTGATTCCTAAGATCAATGCCATTTGTCTCGGTGTTTGTGGAGGATGACCATTGGTTGAGGCACAAGAGACATGTGAGCTTTTCTTTATTAAATAATTGCGATCTCAGGACTTAGTTACAGGTTTACCTAACATTAAGTTTGTTGCAGATCATATTTGTCATGAATGTGCCAAGTGTAAGCATTTTTAAGTTTTCTTTTCAGCCAAGAGGTTGTAAGCACTACTTAGCATTCAAACTTGTACACATTGATTTGTGTGGGCCATCCGTGGTGCAAGGTCGAAATGGTTATTGTTATGTGTTTGTGTTAGTTGATGATTACTCTCGTTAAACAGGACTATTTTCTTATATTTAAAAATGAGAATTTTGAAGAATTTGAAATCTTAGTCGAAACAAGTCCAAAACAGATATATCATCAACTGGTCCTCTATCGGTCTGATTATGGTTTTCAATTTGACATTGGCATCCGCTTGTGTAACCTCTGTAATGATCATGGTTGTAACTCACAATTTCTCAGCTCTAGAACACTAGAAGAAAAAAGCTTAAATGCTACGCCACCAAACAGAAAACGCTTTCGACCGACAGCTTTTTCGGTACGCTCGGTGGGCTACGGATAGTCAGTAAAAAAATTTCAATGATTGATTTTCGATCGGTGACTATTCACCGACCGATTAGCGACACTTTACGAGCGCCAAAAACGGGGGAGGGAGCTTTACCGACCGATTCAAGCGGTCGGTATAACAGACGAAATATAATCGATCGATAATACGACCACAAGTCGGTTGTAACACATCATTGTTTTTGCGCCAAAGGGGATTACCGACTCAATTTCGGTCGGCAAAATTGTATGTGAAAATATAAAAAAAAAAAAGGAACTAGAGAGTGTTGTCAGACAACTTTTTTATTCCCATTAAACAACTACGTGTATGGACTCTTCAATCACAGAAATAGAAAATTTAATATATTTATATACATATAATATATACAAATATCTTTACATAATATTGATATCTAAGAATAATAATTCCTTAATCTATACAAACAACACTGAATATCTACAAATTGAAATTAAAATCTTCAAACCTTAAAAAACTCCTCCCTTCACACTTGAATCTTCAAATGTTCAAACCTACAAAGAATGGAATAAACATTAAAATCACAAACTAAAATATTATGTAAGAAGTATTAAAAAATCAGAAGAAAATTAAAACATGAAAATTCTAATGTAAGAAGATCAAACAATATTTTCAATATCTATTAATGAAATACAACACCAAATTGATATCTCAAAATCTTAATCCATAAAATCAAAAAACAACAAAAAAATCAGACAAAAAATGAAAAATCCAGGAAATGAAAAAAATCAGAAAAATTGAATAAAAACAAACACTAAATTGGAAAAATCGAAAAGAAAATAAAAGAAAAGAGTGTATATATATATAAATCTTAGAATAAATTTATAAATCGGAACTTAATTGAAAACAAAACAAGAAAAATTAATCCATAAAATCAAGAAAATTCGAAAAAAACACCAAACATGAAAATCATTAATCAAAAAACGATTTGTTAACAAAAAAACGAATTTTTGGAAAAAAACGAATATTCCAAAGAACGAGTTTTTTTGTTTTGACAAAAAACAAAATTTAATCAAAAAACCCTAGATCTAAGGAAAATCAAAGAAAATTAATCAAAAAAATCCTTGATCTAAACCAAAAATAGAGTAGGATTTAAAAACAAAATCAGAAAAATCGAATCAAAACAAAAAACCAAAATTCGAAATTAAAAAATAAAAATCAAAAACAAAAAAAAAAGAAATTCGAAAAAAAATCAAATTCAATACAAAAAAATAAACAAATATTCGAAATTTAAAAAATCGAAAAAAAACAAACTGAAGACTTACTAGATCTAGAGGCGTTGGTGGTTTCGTTGGTCGCCGAGCAAAGAGGGGTGCGAGTGAGGAGAGGTAGAAGCAGAGGCGGATAAGGAGTTTGAGTGAGGAGTAGTGTGTTGCGTAGTGGTGGAGCTCAGGGAGGTGAGAGTGAGGAAGATGAAGGTTAAGGGATGGGAGTTGAGAGGAGAAGAGAGGAAGGAAGGAGGAGAGAGAACGTGTGAATGAGATTAGGAAGGAAGGAGGTGAGTAACTGTGTGAAAAATGAGGAGTGAGAGAGTGAATGAGAAATAAGGAAAAATTGGGTAAGTGGGTGGGGCCCGGATAAAAAGCTAGCACAATCAAGCTACCAACCCTTCACGAAGCTTCGTAGGTTTTTTTTTAAATAAATCTACCGATCGAATTTTCGGTCAGTATTACCGATCGAATATGATTTCGGTCAGTATTACCGACCAAWTTTTCGGTCGGTAAAAAAGGCGGAAAAGAAAAGGGGGGAATTGAAAAGGGGGTCTTATTTCRCGGAAAAAAAAAAGAGCTCACCGGCCGACCAATAAAACGATCGGTATTGCCGACCGATTTAATTTCGGTCGATAATACCGATCGTGTTTTCGATCGGTAAAAATACGCCGACCATTGTCGGTCGATGTCGGTCGGCAAAATCAGTCGGCCTTAGACAAATTTCTTGTTGTGCACAAAAGCTTCAGTTGTTAAACAACCGCAGCTTTTAAATGACAAAAGCTGCGATTTTAAGTGAAAACCGCAGCATTTGAGCCTTAGCCCAATAAAAATAGCTTAAAAGCTGCGGTTTTATATGAAACTGCAGCATTTRGGTATGTAGTACTCGGCCTAATAACACARAAGCTAGTACTCGACCCTTATTTAATAAACCAACCTCAACACTTCTCTCATCTACTCTCTCGCCTAAACCTAATAACTCTCATTCTTTTCTCTCGGCTCTTTTACTTCCCTTTTCTCCTCTTTCTCTCTCCTCTCATGTACTTTCTCTCTCTCTCCTCTCCTGTATTCACTCTCTTTCCTGTACTCTGCTGCTCAAACTCCTCTCCTTCCTCCTTACCGATTTCTCCTCTCCTTGTCGATTTCCCCTCTCCTTGCCGGCGCCGATTTCCCCTAACACTACAAAAAAAGTCAATATAGCGACGGATCAAATCCGTCGCTAAATAGATAGAATTCGTCCCTAAATGGACTTAGAGACGGATTTAGGGACGGATAACGTCCGTCTCTAAAACACTCGTCGCTGATTCGACTTAGCGACGGATTTTCAKTTATCCGTCCCTAATTTAGGGACGGAATAAATATCTGTTCCTGATATTGAAGAAAAATATTAGGGACGGATTGAAATTTCCGTATCCCTAATTTGCTAATCCATAGCTATATTTAGAGACGGAAATGTAAATCCGTCCATAAATTTAGGGACAGACAATAGGGATCCGTAGCTATTTTGC
>SNQN01008503.1:0-15739 GCA_008642245.1 Bassia scoparia | reverse complement strand
CGGCATAATGAGTGAGTGAGTGAGTGAGGAGGAAGTGATTTGAGTGAGTGAGTGAGTGAGTGAGTGAGTGAGTGAGTGAGTGAGTGAGTGAGGTTAGGGTTAGCTGGTTATTTTTAGTGATTTGTGTATACGTGGGTATTATTTTTAGCTTTACTCTTTATTATTATTATTTTTTTAAGTTTGACTCACATTTTGACCCATATAAAATTTTTGTAAAATTTTTGTTTTTTGGTGTTCGGTCGTGTCGTTTTGTGTCAAAATTTTCTACCTGAACCTAGCCCATTTTTTCGTTGTCATGTTCGTGTCGACCCATTTTTTCTTTCATGTCGGAAATTCAGACCTAACCAGCTTTTTTCAAGTCGGGTTCGTGTCGTGTTTTCGTGTCGTGTCAGCTTTTGCCGCCCCTTAGTCAAAGCAATAGGCATAACCGAAGTTGAGTTATTATATTTTTATATATAATTATCAAACTATTTTTTTAGACTATTACTATTCTTAACCATATCATGTACTTCGTACGTTGTATCATCAATGGTTATTCTATCATGTTTCGTAAATTATTCATGTTATAAGAACTATAAGGATGATATATAATATTAATAACTATATAATAAGTAACATGTTCTATTATCATACTTGACCATATTTTACATAACCATAGTATGGGTATCTTAATTCCATAACCAATGTTATTTTTTAAATTTTTTTTTTTACTCCCAATTTCTTATTATTTCATGCTAAATATAAAATTATAAACTATGAAAAACTAAACAAAAAATACTAATAAACTACCTATTATCTAGAATATTATATTTTATCATATATATTTCTCTTATTTTTTATAATCCCGTCAATTGCACGGGTAAAATCTAGTTTATATTAAAGGTTCCTTTAAAATTTCCTATATTTTATGATTTTGGTTTTTCTACAAGTATATTATTTTTACACATGGATTATTCCTAATTTTTTCTTTTATTTTCTTTTTTCCTTTATGTTTTTCTTTTTTTTTTTGTAAAGGATTTCTTTATTTTTTCCCCTTTTTCCATTTTCTCCTTATTTTTCATTTTTTTAATCTTTGGTTTTGCTATTTCTGTTCACATTGACAATTTCCTATTTTTCTTTAAATTTTACTTTTTCCCTTTTTGTTGTAAAGAATTTATTTATTTAATTTCCATTTTCCTTTTTTTTAAAAATAACTCGATGATTAACATTTTTCCTCCATTTTCCCTTTGGTCTTTTGCCTTTAAATTTCCTTCTTAAAATTAATCAATTTTTTTTTACAAAATTCCAAAAAATCATTTCAATATTCATTAACTTCTTTGTAATGTTTTTTAGAAATTTTACTCCATCTATCTTAATCTCTATTATTAAACCAGGGAGCATATGTGTGTCCCTATGAATATACGAAATGCCCTCTAAGATTAACATAGTGTAGATTTTAAAAAATTGAAGTCAGATAAGCATTCCCAAACAACTTTATTTAAGTACAAGACATAAATAATCAAACGTAAATCATTTGGGATATGCTAAATAATCTTGAACAAAGAATTTAGCATGAATATTTAATTTCATCAATCAAAATATAGTTTGCATTAATTTATCAAAATTACAAACTAAACGGCCAAAAAATATTGCTAATAACATTGGTTTTCTTAAACGTTTTGCAAAAATAATATTTTTATCTTTTATATCAATCAATCAATGCACAAATATAAGATCGAACCTAGACATTTAGTTATAATAAATTGACATTTAATGACAATCACTATAATATTTATAACAATTGTGAAGAATCTAACAACTAAATACAATTTATACAATCATTATATAACACACACTTCTTCCCCAAGTTCGAAACACTAAAGTACACAATCTTTGTCATGATTATATATTCACTACAGTTTCAATTTTTGTTATTACCCATTTTCTAACCAGTAATGCAACTTCGGATTTGTATTTTATCTTACTTAGAAAATAATTAAGAACCATGCATTGCACAATGTATATACATAAGCGATAGATGCAAAGATAAACAAGAACAAGCACCAAACTGGTGGCTAGTTACGGAAATAAGGAGACTTATATAAGACTCCTGAAAATAAAACAAGAGAGCCCAAGAACAGAAAACCATAACCCAACATACATACACCGACTCTGGACCCGACTCGCTGACCGGGTCAGCGAGACCCCCGTACAAGGTTATCGAAGTGGGAGTACGGCAGTTACAACTATTCAAGGCCACAACAACACACGGGAAACAAACTAGTAATGGTAACAAATAGTGTTTTTAAGTTCTTCCTACTCTGAGTTTTTTTTAAAAAAAACAACAAACAATTTCAATCAATTTTCTCTAGCAACTACAAAATGAAAAATATCATAGAAAACTAGAAATTTATTAAAATTTAATCAATTTCGTGGTGTTACCTTGTATTAAAAAATTAAATAATTAACTATTAAATTAAAGATTACAAGATAAAACCTTCTAGAAAATCAATTTAGGCTACAAAGACAATATTCGCGTTTTTCTTTCAATCTATATATGAAAACAACTAACATTGTCAGCGATTTAAATTTGTTACTTGTTTTCATATCATTACATAAATCAATATAAACTGATAATTATATTTTATAGGTTCTTGCAATTCATATTTGGTTGAGGAATGTGGATATATAATGGTTGTAGTGGCGATGAAAGTTTGTACAATTATGCTGTTGATATGTAGAATTTGAATGACGTTGTATTTCAAGCATTGCGACCTAGTTTTGTTGCTTCGTTGTAGTTTGATAATGTTTTCTTGAATATGAATCAATGAATGTGTTATGTGTAKTTGTATTAATAAAACACATCATGATAATAGTGTATTGCAGTTCAATTTGATGGTCCAATATTGAGTTTCAAGATGTTTATTGCCAAACATTATATATAATTTCTTTTCGTTACAAATTTTACATACGGAGTATGTGATATCCCAGATTAGTAGTTCTTTTAATTTGGATGTGCTAATTTAGTTGAAACTACTGTTTGAATTTGTGCTAGTTTACTACGCGGCATTTKAATTGGAATGAAATAAATATTATTCACACTAATGCTATTAATGCTAGTAATTTGTGTGTATGATGCTATTAGTACTGCAGAAAGTTAATTGACTTAGGATATATTGAACTGTTACGTGTTATTTCTATTTTCTGTATAATGTCAAAATCTTATGGCTGAAAAACTTTTCTTACAGATAAAAGAAGGGACTAATACAGAAATCGAATCAGCAATCGGGAACTTATTGAAATCATGGATGCATGGTTTGTGTTTGTTGTAACAGCATGCACTGCAGTTCTGTTCAAGGCTTTAATGTCTTTGATTCAGTCGGACTCGAAATCGAAGCTTCCTCCGGGACCTGGAGGTATTCCCCTGTTCAACCGCATCGAATGGCTCGGAAAGTCTACTACAGCCATGGAAGCAGCCCTCAGAAAACTCTGCTCCAAGTTTGGCCCAATTGTCACCATACCAGTGGGTTCATATATGCTCATCTTTATGAGAGACCGTTCTCTGGTTCACCAGGCCTTGGTTCATGATGGGGCAGTGTTTGCTAACCGTCCTAGGCCACTRCCTAKTGCTGGCATTATCAGTTGTAACCAGCATGAAATTGGCTCATCTTATTATGGGCCGAACTGGCGAATCTTCAGGCGTAACTTGACATCCCAAATTGTCCATCCTTCCAAGGCTAAGGATTTTGGCCATGCTCGGAAATGGACCCTTGATATACTCCTCAATAGTCTAAGGGGTGCAAGTGGTTTAGATATTGCTGATGCTGTACAGGTGGTGGATCACTTCCGMTTCGCAATGTTTTGCTTGCTTGTTTTTATGTGTTTTGGGGAAAAGCTGGATGAATCTCAAATCGAAGAAATTGAAGCAATTGTGTCTCAATTTTTGAGATCATTCAACTACTTTGCAAAACTCAACTTGTGGCCTTCATTGACTAAGATTTTGCTCCGAAGTCGTTGGGATGAGCTGTACAATTTGATGAAAAGACGGGAAGATGCATTTATTCCTAAGATTAGATCAAGGAAGCATCTACAAGAGGATGTCAGAAACTCTAATGATCAGAAAAACAGTAGGTTAGTCAATTGTTATGTGGATAGCTTGTTGGCAATGGAGCTCCCTGAGGGCGACAGCAAGAGAAAGCTAACTGAGGGGCAAGTGGTTAGTTTGTGTCAAGAATTCCTTGTTGCTGGAACTGATACTACCACAACTGCCTTGCAGTGGATTATGGCCAATCTTGTCAAGTATCCAAAAATTCAGGCCAAGCTTTTCGAGGAAATCAGACAAGTTGTTGGAGCAGAAACTGTAGAAATCGGGGAAGAAGAACTGTCAAAGATGCCTTACCTTAAGGCTACAGTATTAGAAGGATTGAGACGGCACCCTCCAGGTCACTTTTTGCTGCCACATACTGTTACCCAAGAGACAGAGTTGGGTGGGTACTCAGTGCCTAGGAATGCTATCATAAACGTCATGATTGCTGATATTAATCTGGATCCGGAGGTCTGGGAGGATCCATTGGAATTCAAGCCTGAGAGATTCCTATCAGACGAGGGGAACTACGAAGAATTTGACATTACAGGAAGCCACGGAATCAAGATGATGCCTTTTGGTGCAGGCAGGCGCATATGCCCWGGACTCGGGTTGGCTATGCTTCATCTTGAGTACTACCTGGCCAATCTAGTCTGGAACTTTGAGTGGAAATCTGTGGATGGAGATGAGGTGGACTTATCCGAGAAGCAAGAATTCACAACTGTCATGAAGAATCCACTGAAAGTCCATCTCTCCCCCAGGCAGAAGTAAATGAATAGCCCTTTCTCTTACTACTAGTTCTTAGTTGATGCTAATTTCTACCTATCAGAGTTTAATTTTCCCTTGCACTACTAGTAATTTTGCATTTTCGTAGTGTCGTAAATTTGTTTGGATATTAAATTTTGTACTGAATTTTGGCAAGTCCTTGGTATAAATGAATAAGAACATTGTTAAGTCTTCCATGGAGTTCCATATCATATATTTCACTGCTTGATTGTCTTCTGAATATGTGCAGTAGTCAACTAAAATCTGTATTTCATTTGCACCAGAAAGTTGGCATTGTGTTTGGCATTCAGTTCTAATTTGGTGTTTGTTTTTAATGTTGTTGTATGATGGGTTAAATATAAATAATACAGTAGCTCTTATCAACTTGGCAATGAAAGGTACCAATCAAATCAATCCAGTATTTGGAAGTTTTTGGATGCATTAAGAAAGCTGATTTATTTCAAATTAGGTTCCTTCACTTTCTTCCATCTGTTGTTCAGTTTTTTTAACATGTAGTCGACTAGTTCAATTTATTTTAATGACCCAAGAAATTAGGTCGAAACTTTGGCTGATACAATAATTTCATACTCCAAGATCACCATATAAATCAAAATCCTTGAGCATGGCCAAAATCAATGAAAACATTTAGGGCTTATTTAATTCAATTTAAGTTCAAATTCAATTCAGTTCTATTGAATTCAGGAATTGTAAATATGCCCTTAGTAGAACAAACAAGTCACGTTTTCTCTTCATATAATTTCCTTCATGACAATTTTTTTTCTCCATCTTCATCCTTATCACCACTAGTATTTCGTGCCGCGATACATGTATGCGTATATATTAGAATGTATGCATGCGAGTCAACTTTAAGAAATTTATGTTGGTTAGTAACATAARGAAACATTATTAAAAAAAATTATTTTTGAAAGTACCCCGACTAACCGCTTATTGAAATTGTCATATGGATATAAGTACTTCACCAATGACTTTTTGATTGCGGATAAAAGCTACTAACAAAAATAATGAATTAACTTGATCAATTATTCACAAAATGAAAATATTAGGATTGAAATGACTCAATAAGATATACTAAAAATTTAAATGACATGATAGACGGAGAGGGAATTTTCATATGGATAACAATAGGAACATACGTAATAATAATAATTTTCTTTTTATGAAATTGTTATTTGATTACTACCACAGTATAAGTAGATATGTATATGGAGCATGGTAATCATACATCAAAATTAATACATAAATATCGAAATATACATAAAGATGTACGTATAACACCGATAAGATAGGTCTTGATCTAGTGATTGAGATAAAGGACTTATGTGGTTCACCTTAGAAAAAAAAGGAGACTTGTGTTATCTCATTTTCATAAAATTTGTAATATGTTCATGGAACGAACGGAGTGAGTAGTAAAGATTATAAAAATTAAATATTATTGTAATGCTTATTGAGACCGAATCAAACAATGCAAGACGATGTTATTTGTACTAAACACCGTGTTTTTTGAGACAAATGCTATTCCCCTTTTAAAAGGGTCCTCTAAAACTAGCAAAAATAGGAGGTATTGCTATATAGTAGGGAGATGAAATTGTATCGAATTTTCAGATGATGCCTTAGGAGAGAAAATGCCTTGTACTGTTTTTCAGTATTGAAAAATAATCAAAAATCATAATCATATTTTATAAAATRAAATATAAATTGTGAAACCGCACCAAAATTATCGGAGTAGTTCATTAGTAAAAGTGTTATGCAAAGTCTACCAATCTATCATTGAGTTCAAAAAGTGCATATTTTGTGCAACTAATTTTTAATCTTACTATGAAATTGCAACTTTTGATATCGCATGCAAAATCTTGATTATGCTCGTTCAGAGGTTCTTATCCAATTGATTAATTTTTTTGATCTTAATAGTTATTTTAATTTAAATAAATTTAATCAAAAACTTCATCTGTTTGAAATTACTTGCATAATATTTTAACAGTGAGACCAATTTTTTTTGTCAAATGTATAATCATATTGTTACATTAGACTAAATGCCTAATTTATTAGTGTTGAATTTTTATAATTTGGTCGCATACAGAGTTGAAGGGTTAAAAATCAAAATTTACAATGCAACAAAAAAAGTGTAAATTAAATGAATATTTTGTACTTGATAAAATAATCATAAGCATTAGCCAATGAGGCGGAGGTGGTGACGTGTGTTAGGGTGACAGTATGAAATCATAAATTATTTTCGTGATTAATAAGTAAACGAACTCTTTGAATCGTCACTCATTCACCACAACTTTGAACTCTATCTTTTGTTGTTCTATTATTTCGCAACTCACTTTTATTTTGGGTCTTTTGTTTTSTTGACAACGACTTCAATTGACTAGAAAATACAACTACTCCGTAGTATTTAAACCGACTATGAAGGAACTCTGAGTCTCATCATCTCTATTTTGCTCCTCACYACTCTGCTTTCCATTCACCCAAACAAACTTCCAGGTATGCWTTAACTTTATCCTCTCTTCTTTTATATTCGCAACAACAAAACTCATTTTTGAATTACATCTTCTTACTTTGCTGCATATCTGATTTCGTTTCWATGACTTCTTTTTTTTATTTTTTGTTTTTTAAATAATTAGTATTATAGTTATATCATGATATTTGCAATGGATTGCTGTTTAAGGTGATCAAGTTTAAAGTCTTACTTAATTTTGATYTGAATGAGGTGTTACTTTTGGGTGCAAATCGAWCGTAAGGTCGTACATATTACAAATGATTGGGGGATTCTATAGCTATTATTCATTAGGCAAAGACGTGGTCGATTGAGATGATTTATCTATACTTGATTGGTATCAATTTGAGGATCAATATTATACAGTATACAAGTATGAAATATACTACGAAAAGTACAATTATTAAAGTTTCAATTTCTTTACAAGTTACTCTTCAATTTTTAATTGATTGCTTATTGTACCTATTTCTATGCCATTTCCTAACTCCCTTCGTATCACATTAATCCTGAAATTTTCATATTTGTAGGTCATTAATATTCTGGTAGCAGAATGAAATTAACGGTAAAATATTATTTTTGTACGCCTTGAATATTTTGGTGGCAACATACTTTATTCTGTTTTCATAATTCAGTAAAAGAGTGACTATATATATTGAAAATTTGAGACCCAAGGAGTATTGTTTAGCGACAAATTTTGCCGGTAGATGTAACATTGAAACCGTAACTGTAGGATAGGGATCTATTGTTGCAACTTGTAGGACGGGTTTTATAAACGAACCATCCCAATTCATCAAGTACTAATCAATTAATTTTTGGTGGATACTGTCCTCATTTTTTAAGGCGGATTTTTTGATACTAGTGTAAATTAATTGAGATATCTTGGAGTGTGATTTATGCTGTTCACATATCTAGACAATTAGAGTATGTATTACCAGTATGCTTTTTTTTAATTATTTCATACATAGAAGGACGCTAATGGATTAGTGCAATTTTTTTTATGGTGGTAATTTTTCTTGTTGTAACTCTCGTATTTACGTATGTTACTGGTAATTAGTGTCTTTTGTTACAAAGGATCTTTTATCATTGAATGAATGATTATGTTAAAGTGGGGACACAGCAAAAGTTGCTGATAAAAGCAGTCTCCACACTTGAATTTCCAGCTTTGGTTGCTTTTCCTGGGTCACTTGCATTCTGTACAATGATGTTATTCAGCACTAAAGAAAGTTGTTTGTCTGATGACTTATTGTAGTCTTTGATTTTGTTCATATGAAAAACCACGAATCTTATGGTTGAAGCAACTATTTAACAGATAAAGTAGAGCCATTAGGCAAAAACGAAGAAGTAGGCAGGAACCTGCAGCAAATATGGAGACCTGGTTTATGATCATTGTAACAGTATGCATTGCAGCCCTGCTTAAGGCATCTGTTTCTCTGTTGCTGTCCAAACCCAAATCAAAGATTCCTCCGGGACCCCGAGCTTTCCCCCTCATCAGCCGCCTTCAATGGCTCGGGAGGTCTTCCACAGAAATGGAAGCAGCCCTCAGAAGACTCTGCTCTAAGTTTGGGCCAATTGTCTCCTTACCCATTGGTCGATTTCCGGTCATCTTTGTTTCTGACCGCTCTTTGGCTCACCAAGCCTTGGTTCATAATGGGGCTGTATTTGCTGACCGTCCTAAGCCACTCCCAACTYGTAAGATTATTACCAGTGACCAGCACAATATTAGTTCAGCAAGTTATGGACCCAACTGGCGACTCTTCAGAAGAAATTTGACAGCACAAATCCTCCATCCTTCAAAGGCTAAGGATTTTGGCCATGCTCGGAAGTGGACCCTTGACATTCTCCTTGATCGTCTAAGGGTTGCTAGTGGTAAAGATCATGCTGGTGCTGTTAATGCGATAGATCACTTCCGGTTTTCAATGTTTTGTTTGCTTGTTTTTATGTGTTTCGGGGATAAACTAGATGAATCCGAGATCAAAGAGATTGAAGGTATTCAGTTCCGATTATTGACATCATTTAATCGCTTTGCAATACTCAACATGTGGCCTTCAGTGACCAAGATTTTGCTTCGAAGTCGTTGGAATGAGTTGTTTGATTTGAAGAAAAAGCAGGAGGATTTGTTAATTCCCAAGATTAGATCACGGAAGCATCTATTGGAGGAGGCCAAAATCCCTGACGATCAGAAAAACAGTAGGTTGGTTAATTGTTATGTGGATAGCTTGTTGAAGATGGAGATCCCAGAGGGTGACAGCAAGAGAAAGCTTACTGAGGAGCAACTTGTTAGTTTTTGTTCTGAATTCCTCAATGCTGGAACTGATACTACCTCTACTGCCTTGCAGTGGCTTATGGCGAACCTTGTCAAGTACCCAAAAATCCAGGCTACACTTTATGAGGAAATTAGAGGAGTTGTAGGAGAAGAAGCTATAGAAATTGGAGAAGACGAACTGTCAAAGATGCCTTATCTTAAGGCTATAGTATTAGAAGGACTAAGACGACACCCTCCGGGTCACTTTGTGCTGCCACATACAGTTACTCATGACACAGAGTTGGCTGGGTACACAATTCCAAAGAATGCTGTTATTAATTTTATGATTGCTGATATCAATTTGGATCCTGAAGTYTGGGAGGATCCTATGGAATTCAAGCCTGAGAGATTTCTATCAAGCAACGGGAGCTATGAAGAATTTGATATTACAGGAAGCCGTGAAATAAAGATGATGCCTTTTGGTGCAGGGAGGCGGATATGCCCAGGACTTGGCTTGGCTATGCTTCATTTGGAGTATTATGTGGCCAATCTAGTATGGAACTTTGAATGGAAATCTGTGGATGGAGATGAGGTGGATTTATCCGAGAAGCAAGAATTTACAACTGTAATGAAGCATCCACTGAATGTGCGTATCTCACCCAGGAAAACGTAAACGATGCCCATTGGTTTGCTATTCTACTATAGTTGATCCTAATTTCTTGCCTATTAGAAATCTATATATCGTTGCAACACTAGTAATTTGCATTTTTGCAGTACTGTATGTTTTCGAGATCGTTGTCTTTCTACTCAAAACATTGGAATGTCCATAGTATATAATTAATAATATGAAATATTACTCTTTCTGTCTTATTGCTGAATACCAAGGTAGCTCTCTTACTCCTGTTTGGAAGACAATGTTGTTTCTTCGTTACTTGTTGCTAATTAGAATTATAATGAAACTTCATGTAGATTGTATCATCTCTGCGTAACATGGTATTTTTTTGTTTGTTTATTTGGTAAGAGAAAAGCGATACTTATGAGCGTTGGCACTAACTTAAAGAGGGCATATATGACACAAATGATCTTTAACAATACATTCTGCTATAGTAGCTAGGTAATGAAACTCTAATCCATAATACTGCTGTCACTACTACATTATTTATCTATATGACAGAAATGGCGTTATAGTAAAACGAAAGAGCAGAGTATATTGCTCCGAAGACTCAAAATTATGGTCATGCTCSTTTTGAAAAGTAATTACCTAAGTACCATCCATGTAGAATCGCTACTTGATCTTTAATTTTTTTCGAAAATTTTAGACAAATCGCTATTCTGAATAGCYATTTTCATGTAAATCGCTATCACAAATAGCGAATTATGCCTTATAAACCAGTTGTATTAGTGAATGTTGAACTTTGTAAATGGCTACTCTAAGTAGCGAATTTGCCTAAKATCGCTATTACAAGTAGCGATTTAGGCAAAATCGCTACTCAAAGTAGCCTACTCTGAGTAGCGATTTTGCCTAAATCGCTATTTCAAGTAGCGATTTTAACATCAGAAAAAAGGCCCAAGTATCGATCCTACGTAGACCGTACCTAGGTAATTACTTTTCAATCCGAAACATAGTCGTAATTTTGAGTATTCGGAGCAATAGGTCAAAAATTCGCAGGTTGAACACAACTTTGTAACAAATTGATTTGTTTTCGTTGTAGAATGCTATTGTACAAGGAAAAATTCTGAATTTATTAACTATTATTAGTGAAGAGTAAGATTCTCTAAAGTTTYGAACTTTGATGATAAAATGATTGTGTATTGAATGAATGAAACGACTACAACTCAAGCTAATATATATACAACTACTTCTACCAACCCTAGCAGTTTTGTACAAGTAAAAGATGGGACAGCTGTGACACACCAAATCCACATTGGGATCAGTACACCAACTACATCGTAAAGGCCCATAGGCCACTAATATACGATACACATATACACTCATTACAGGACACCACAGGACACAAAAAGCAAAGGCCCTAAACTGGCCCCTTTCCTTTACACTCCCCCTCAAACTAAGAGGAAGGTGAAGCCTGAACTCCCAATTTGCCAAGTAAGTAGTTACGCTSCTGAACAGGCAGTCCTTTGGTGAGCACATCTGCTAATTGATTTGCACCATGAACATACTCAGCTCGAATCTTACGAGCATTAACTTTGTCCAGCACAAAATGACAATCAATCTCGACATGTTTGGTTTTCTCATGAAGCATTGGATTAACAGCATAGACAGAGCAACTTGATTGTCACACTTCAATGCAACTGGTTGCAGACAATTCAAGCCTAAATCTTTGAYTAGTTGTGTTAGCCAAGACACTTCACATGTAACTAGTGCCATGGCTCGATACTCAGCCTCAGCAGTAGAGCGAGCCACCACCGGTTGCTTCTTTGTTTTCCAAGAAACCAGTGAATCACCCAGTAGAACACAATAACCAGTGGTGGATTTTCTGGTGATAGGGCAACTTCCCCAATCACTATCAGAATAAGRTGTAAGTACAACTTTGGATTGAGCTGCCAATAGTACTCCTTGGCRTGGTGATCCTGCAAGGTATCTAAGAATCCTTTTGGCAGCTTACATGTGAAATGTAGTGGGTTGTTGCATGAATTGACTGAGGACATGCACTGAGAATACAATGTCATCAGGCCTTGTTATTGTAAGATAGATAAGTTTACCTATCAAGTATTGATATTCAGTAYGATCAGACAGAGGATCACCCAAGTTTGGTGTGAGTTTCAACTTAGAATCAAATGGCAATTGCAAGGGTTTTGCATTGTCCAGCTTGTGTTCTCTCAACAAGTCCAATGTGTATTTTCTAAGTTGAAACTCTAATACACACTGGACTTGTTGAGAGAAAATATATATAGTTGTTATCTAATACACACTGGACTTGTTGATAGAAAATATATATAGTTGTTATACAATTTTAATAATTTACCATTAAATTGATATGAAACTTGTAACTTATATGACATATCATATCAATTAGAAAAAATATACCGTATAATGATTGCACTCCTAATTTAGTAGTTATTGTTTGATTTCTATTTCAAGGTTGACGGTTTTTACTTAATGAGTAGTTCTTGTGCAATTGCTATAAAAATATCAACTTATATATTAATATATAATATATTATATTGTACTATAATATATATATCAATATATATATATATATTATATATATATAATATATATATAATTATATATATATATTTATATTTATATATATAGATATATATAATATACTATTTTTATTATTTATTTTTTTAAGTAATAGGATAATAAATAACAATTGATTAATAATTGGGTAATTAGAATGGCTATCTTACAGAGTAGTTCCTTTTTTTTAAGGAATAAGATTAAACATAAAAATTATGTTGATAATTAATTTTTGTTTTTTTTTTCTTATACTTAATTTACATAAACAAACCTACCAATGATGAGTATATACCTTTATAATGTGAATAAGAGCTTAATAATTGGGTATAAAATGATTAATATATTTGCTGTGAATGTAGTTAATTGGTTTACATGATGCTATAATTAATACCTTTTATGGTATTATATTTTTAGGTATTGATTCAAGGTTGCAACTCTTTGTATGAAAATGTTTGGCGAACTCTATGGAAGCACAATTCTATTAGAGTTTTGGTTTGATGAGAGCTTGTTTGTCTAATTGCTTAATTGATGTTAATGTGTGTATTGTTTCGAATTAAGAGGGCAATACATTATAACTAAAAGTGATTATCTGAATGTTGTCTCTCTTTAAAAAACTTTCAGTTCATCATGTGAGCTAGCGTGATATTAATCGACATTCAAATTTCCACCTTTTCTTTTCTTTTTTTTTCCTAAAAATGAGTTTTAACATATGACTTTCATCTCTTAATGATAGACCCTCCTAAAATGCAGTTCAAATTTTTAAAATCTACTCTAGTATCTTCTAATAAATGTAGTAACTTCCTAAATTCTTATATTAAAAAATACAAATTCATAATATAAAAGCATTCTATTTACACATCAATTATTGTACAATATAAGTGAAGATATTTACTATCATTTTTGAGTATACGTACATCACTTTTTTTTATTAATGAATATGAAAATGAAAACCTTTTTTTGGCGAGGGAACCAAATTTGTTACAAGTACTTCAATCGTATTTCATTTATGATTTTTTTTCCCATTCATTCTTAGATTTGTTGTATTTGTTCCTTAATTTTGCAGATAATTTAGATTGCAATAGTTAATTAGTTGTAGCAGAGGTAGCAATTAGTCAGGGTTTATTGTGTAGTGCAATTTTTTAATAAAAAGTATAAACTTATATAATATATAATATATTAGAATATTAATATACTATTATATATATTATATATATAATATAATTATATATAATATATATATATATATATATATATATATAATATATATTATATATACTATATGTATGTTATATAATTGTATGTAATATTATAATATCATATGTATGTATAATATATATACATACATACTATATTATCTACAATACATCAACAGTATATACGCATACATACTATATATTACTACATACATATATATACATACTACATATATATACATATGATACATATAGATATAGTACACTATATAACTACATACATATATATACATACATAATAACTATAATATATATATTATATTATATATTATGTATATATAAATATGCATTAGCTATGTACTCTTTATAAAATCGCACGCATCACATGCAAAAGGCCAGTAAAATAATGGTAATTTTTTTTTTGGGCGTCAATATAATAGTTGATCTAATATGTATGATATTTGGAGATTCTAATATGCGAGTAGTTCCTTTTTGTAAGGAATAGCTATTAGTTCTTTTTTTATACGTAAAATTGACTCTTGAAAAATCTATATATATTTTTTTTWAAAAAAAACTTGACTATCTAAATCGATGCATTTCTTTTTTTTATATGTTGTGTTTTTTTAGAGGATTTGTTGGTTTTTTTTGTTATAATGTTAGGTGGATACTTTATATTTTCTGGATTGCTAAACGAAGTCCACTTTTACTGGAATCAAATTCCACATTTCATGTGAACTTCCGAATGRGCCCTTCCACTACTCCACCTCTCTAATTGTTAGTCTAGCGCCTTGAATCTAGTGTATGCCGTACTCCCACTTCGTATAATTTTGTACGGGGGTCTCGCTGATCGGTCAGCGAGTCGGGGTCCAGAGTCGGTGTATGTATGTTGGGTTATGGTTTTCTGTTCTTGGGCTCAAAATGATGAAAGTAACTTAAATGATGCTCAAAAGAAGCGACTTGAAGAAGAGAGGATGAAGGATGCAAAGACATTATACTTCATACAAAATGCTTTGAAGGATACCATATTTCCACGAATCATAAGGAGAATTTCACATTCAATCTAGTGGATTGACTATCCAATGGCATTATCGTTATTTTTGGTTCTTTAAAATTGATGGCACATGACTTTTAATGGCAATATTGTAAATAAAATATTTCAGTTATTTACCAAAATGTCATTGGATTGACAATTTTTATCAATCCAATGGATTGATTAGGCATCCCTCAATCATAAGGGCTAACACAGCAAAGGAGGCATGGGAGATTCTACAACAAGAGTATCAAGGAGATAGCAAGGCAAGAAYTATTAAACTTCAATCTTTAAGAAGAGATTTTGAAAATCTAAAGATGAAAGATAATGAGTTGGTTAAAGATTATTTTTCAAAAGTAATTGAGATTGTTAATCAAATGAAATCATATGGAGAASAAATTTCGGATGAAAAAATTCTGAAAAAAAATTCGGGAAAGTCCCGTTGGTAACCATGATCTTTTATCAAATCTCATTGGTGTAGACACCCAAATGTGTCTCCCCAAATGAGTAATCGATGATGAAACATACCACGTTTCGTGATTGGTTCGATTCCGAGAAGACGCGGTCGGACGATACTCGTAGAAATTTCAATATGTGAATTGCAACACTCGAAATCTGAGAACCGAAAGGTTACTTAATAGTTCCAAGAGCAGGCCAAAAGAATTTTCTTTAATCATTTTCTATTTTTTCGGACATTTCTTGGATTTTCTTAGAGGGTGTTAG
>SNQN01008502.1:0-22826 GCA_008642245.1 Bassia scoparia | reverse complement strand
GCATACATTAACTTAACGACCTTTTGCAAAGTACTGAATCTATGAGACAACAAAAAAAACATATGTTTATCAAGAAGAGGGTCTTTTAATGACATTTAATGGGCTCGGGTTAAGTTAGGATAAATTTTGGACATGTTGAGCTAAAGTCTAACTCAAGGAGCATACACCAATATCCAAATAGCCAAGTAAGAAGGCTAAAACACTCCAAACCAAATCCCAACTCAAGTCACCAAAAATCGTCCAACTCCAAGAACACAACCACATTGTATCATCATCCTTGTAAAGCATTACACAAGTTGCGCAAAGGCATTATTTGACTAATAAACATAATAATAAACTTATTTTGATTTTTTTTTCTTTTTTTTAACTAAAGAATACAACTAACTTTTACCTTGCACTGTATACATAGAAACGACGACGATAGTCAAACCAAGGAACCAAATGTGAAACACAACACCARTCCGAATATCCACCAACACGAGCCTCCAAAATAGCACCCACAAAACACACCAACCTCCAATATGCTCCCCCAAGCTAAACTTGGGTTACACGAACAAGGCTAACATGGGCTGTAATGTAGGTAATCAAGAAATGAAGGGAATTAGGCTCAAAATCAGGGATCAAGGGATAGTATAATGTTTCTAAACACTGAAGCACGACTCCTAACAACGAAAGCCTCCTATCATGCTCAACATACAACCAAATAGCCAAATAGTCAAGTACCAAGCCAAGATTAAGAGATAATGACGTAGCAGGAACTAACACACAAGAAACAAATAAGAATGATTACACATATAGGCACAAATTTTCTCAACTTCAATCCTTCCTCACTTCAAAGATACATCAAGCTAAGTCGTGTCAATCAAATCCAGTCAAGGAATCAGAAAAGCAACCACAAGCATCAAAATTTTTCATAATAGGGCACAGGGAGACATGTTTTTTAAAGAGAATCCATATTTACAAGGGGTACTCAAAGGGAATCATCACCAATTTTCCACACTAGACTAGAAAACACTACTTTTTTTGGTTGCAAGTAAACTCCCACTCCTATTGAATGGTACAAACCTAGAAACTAACCTCAAAAGCAATGAAATCTATACTAGAAAACAATAAACTCTACACTAGAAAGCGATAAATCGTACCTCAAGGCCAAGCCAAGAAGGTGCTTGCATTCCRCCCAAGCCGAACCTAGCAATGCCCTTAATGCCAGAGGAGAGAAACATGCGAGCACCTCACTCCATCCCATCATCATCATCTCCACCACCATCGGAACCTTTACCCTGAAATCCACCACCAAAACCAGATCCACCGCCCGGAAATCTCCCTCCAAAACCGCCTTGAGGATAAGTGTACCAAGACGGGTGCGGACTTGCAGGGTTAACAACATTGCCTTGCTTGGAAAAATAATCATAGGTAGGGTACATGACAAAGCGAGAGTCAGTCTCCAAGACCCCCAAACGCGTTAATCCTGTCATGAAGCTGAGTCTAACTCACAGCAAGGTTGTTAATCCTATCCGTAATAGCATTCAAATTAGTAGGGGGATGGGGTTGGGGCAAAGGATGGGCCTGCTCATGAGGAGGAGGTTGTTGTCCATCGGGCAACAAAACATACTTGGAAGAGTTAGGAGTAAGAGTCGTATGCGGACTCGGCAAAGTAACCATAGAGGTGGAATTACCATTGACATCCTTTGCAAGGACCTAATGGTAAGCATCTCCATGGCGTACTACCCAACGTAGAGTCGTCGTAAGGTAGTACTCATCGAGGAGGGACGAGGTTTAGGTTCTTACGAACCTTGACTCGTCAAAATCCGCAAAGCCCAATGAGGGTGGCCAACCCTCCAAAAGGAATCTCCTTACCCTTCTTTGGAATGGGGGAATCAACATAGGAATATACATGTTTACCAAAATGATGGCCCACATTGATTTTATAGTTAGCCCGAGCCGTGGAGAGGTAACCACCGAGGATTTCAAGTTCCTTGGACCTTCAATTGTTCGGCTTAGCGCGGGCGAAGATTGTACCTGCCATAAAACGCTGCCAAATACGTACAACAGGTTGACTCACATATTGGGCATGCAACTTTTGAAAATTAACACATTCTCACCCAGTCAATTCATACCACAAATAGTGAGGCAAAGTAGTACCTGGCTCCTCAATGTGTGTATAACTAGCAACACTTAGCAATTGATTACATGCATCCAAAGACATCGAACGGGAGGAACTTGCTGAATTACTCATCCTGCTTTTTCTTGGCGACTCTAGCTGGAAAAGGTAGCTGAACGGGAGGCACCACAATGGGAGGTGCTTTCACTACCTCCTCCTCCTTTTCAGCTTCCTTGTCAGCATCTTTAGCAGCTTCATTCGATGCACTGTCAAGGGCATCATCAGTTGTGGGCATGGGTGGATCTACGTAACTAGTGCCACTGCAAAGGGTGATTGCATTGGCACTATCGTTCGACTGCTGTGGTTGCGAAGGAAGGGCACCCTGCTGTCTCCGTGCATTTGATGCAACTAATTGCGCCATCTGCATCTAACTACTTATTGTGAGTGACTAAAGATTGAATGTCACGTTGGACTTGCATCTCATCTTTATGCATTTGAAGCATCATGCTTTTTAGCTCGTCTATGATTGGATCAGTTGTTGGGGCCTGCGGTGGCTGCGGTTGGTTGTATTATTGATTGTACTGCGGCTTCTGATGAGGGGGCTGATATCGAGGCTAATACCGCTGTTGCTGCTGTAGGGGCTGCTGCTCTGAAAATGGTTGAGGATTTAACACATTGGTACTCTTTTACAAAAAATATGGATGTTTTCATGTGCTTTCGTTGTAAGTGTTAGAGTACGGATTGTTGGGATGATTTTGAAATGCACAGACTTGCTCCATTAGAGATTGACGCCCATAAGCTAGATGTCCCATCGCCCCACAGTTATCACGGTACATCTCTCTCGACCTTGAAATAGCTGCAACTCATACTGACCGATTCATATGAATGCCATCTAACTTCTGATTAATGGCTGAAAGTTGGGCCGCCAATAGAGTAAATTGATCGACCTCATGTTTGCCACTCTTCTTTGTCGCACCTCGAGGATTTCCATATTGAGCATTATGATTGGCCATTTCCTCAATCAGCTTCCATCCAGCATTGACTGTCTGATTCATGAACCTCCCGTTTGCTGCTGAATCGAGAATAATATGAGATTCACTATTCAAACAGTTATAGAAAGTTTGAAACAAGAGCCATTTTTCCAACCCATGATGAGGACAAACACGATGTAGCTCCTTGTAGCGTTCCCATGCCTCAAGCAGAGTCTCATCGAAATGCTGCTTGAAGTTAGTGTTTTGACTCCTCATTTGTGCAGTCTTCTTTGGAGGATAATATTTCTTATAGAACGGAAGAGAGAGTGCATCCCATGTCGCACAAGAGGCAGGATCAAGACTATTCAACCATAATCGAGTTCTGTCCCGTAGGGAGAAAGGGAATAAAATAACACAAAGCTGATCAGGCTCAACTCCAGCATGCTTAATAGTGCCACAATATTGGAGGAAATTAGAGATATGCAGGTTCGGATCTTCAGTTGCATTTCCTCCAAATTGATTTCCCTCAATCATGTTCAGCAGCGCAGGCTTGATTTCAAAGTTAGCTGCCTCTAGAGTATGGTTTGTCGGGCTTGTCGGAATTTCATTCCGAACAGGCTGAGAGTAGTCCATAAGAGAGCGTTCTTGAGCCATTTCTTCAGAATCAGAGTGGACTACCTCGTTGCTCACCGACCGTGATTCCTCCTCCTCAATTCAGTTTCGATATAGAGGATTCGAAAAACTGCCGAGAAGAAAGAAGAATTTGAGAAATCCAATCGCCTTGCAGAGTTCTTTCGTCTATGGTACGTTTGCTCCACTGAGGGGTCGTAAGGAATCAAATCCCCAGTTCAGGAAACCTGCGCAATACACAAAAGAAACTGTAGCGATCGTAAGAACTATCGTGAAGAACAGCGAATCGTTCTTCAAGACGAATACAAAAAGGAAATAGTTCAAACTCAAACACATTAATCAATAAATAATGCCGCTCCCCCGGCAACGACGCCAAACATTGACACGCTTGTCCGCGTGCCTATCAAAATACCTATTAGAACTAACTATGCAACTGGTGGTTTATAGGATCGTATCCCGAAGAAGCAACAATCATCATTAACTGATCAAAGCGTCTAAACTAGTAAGAAAATCCTTGGTTTTGTATCAAACTAAGTCTAGAAGAAACGACAAATAATAGGATAAGCTATGAGCTAAGAATCTAGGGCTATGGTTCACTATAGCAGTAATTAACAATAATTCGGTTTCAACAATACACAACAAGCGCAATCAAAACAGGGTCAAAGTTCTTTCGGAATCAATTGAACCATAGAACTACTCCTAACCGTATCTCTCGACTTAGGATAGTCTCGTTCTACCTATTGACGTTTGATCTTGTGCTAAGTCTCAATCGCTAGATCTAGAGACTCGAGAGTAATCATATTAGCAATTAAGTCGGGCCCTATGAAATAATTAACATAAAAACAATCGAATAGGAAATAATTAATTGCAAGTCAAGAATCGAATCAAGCCAAATACATGCCAATCATATTGCTATAGATCCCCAATCGCCTAGAAATTGAATTACTCACTCATGTTGAAATTAAACATGATAATTGCGATTGGGGAAAACATCATAAAAAGCATAAACAAATTACAAGCAATACTAGAAAAGATTAGAGGATAAATAATTACCAATGATGAATTCCAATGWTGAATGATWAAATTAGGGGTCCTCTTTCCAAMAATACGTAATTCTGTTTTTYAATTGATAATCTAATAATAATAAAAGGTAGTTTATAAAATTAGGATTTCTCCCCTTAAATATCCCTCTCGATCAATTCAGAAAATAAAAGCTCCCCCATATTATAATCGTGCCCCTCATTAAATTGCTTTGGACGAAAAATAGAAAAATCGAATCAGCATACTGAACCGGTCGGTTCTGATTGAACCGACCGGTTACAACTGGTTGAACCAGTCGGTTCAAGTTGAACTGACCGGTTAAGGCTCGACTTCCTTTTTTTCCTTTTTTCCTCTTCGCTTCCAACCACGTGCTGCTCCCTTATGACTCCTTGATGCCTCAAATGAGTCCAATATTTATTCAAATCAACGAACGCAACATGAAACTCATTCAAACTTTGGAATAATGATAGTAGTAGCTAAAATGGCTGTTGAAGGCACATAACCACAATGAAAAGACAAGGGAAAACACTATATAAACAATACACATCATGACCTTTCTATACATGGGGAATAGACATTATAGGGAAGATTACGCTGCCCGGGCAAGGAGGTCATGAAATCACACTTGTGGCCATAGWTTACATCACAAAGTGGGTCGAAGCAGCGTCACATGCTAATCTTTAGGCTAAGCACGTGCCAAAATTCATAGAAAACAACATCATCTGTCGCTATGGAGTCCCTCACGAAATCATTAGTGACAACGACACCCACTTTCAAGCTGAGTGTGGGGATTTGATTGCCAAATATAAGATTCATCACAACAAGTCAACCATACAGACCATAAGCCAATGGGGAAGTTGAAGCAGCTAACAAAAATCTCAAGACGATTCTATCTAAGATGACGGAGAATTATCGAGATTAGCCGCAAACGCTACACTTCGCTTTATGGGGTTATATGACCTTTATTCGCACTTCAACGGGAGCTACTCRGTTTTCACTTGTCTATGGTGCCGAAGCTTTTCAACTAGTAGAACTAGAAATCCCATCTTCACGCATTGTCCTAGAAAGCAAACTCCCAGAAGTAGAATGGGTAAGGGCGAGATTCCAAGAGTTAGCTCTACTCGACGAAAAACGGCTAGCAACCTTGCATCATGTGCAAGAATACCGAAAGAGGGTCGAACGYTACTTCAATCAGCGAGTCAAATCACMAGGCATCAKAGAAGGTGATTTGGTTCTTAAAGCACTTCACAAAACGGTCCTAGATCCTCGAGGCAAGTTTCGTCCTAATTGGGKACGTCCTTACATTGTCWAKAAGATCTTACCAAAAGGGGTTGTTCAACTAATGGACATGAATGGCGATAATTTCTACAGCCTCACCAACTTAGACCAYCTCAAGAAATACTACGTCTAAGYCATACACGCGCACCGCCTCTCAGCAACACAATAACACCATGCTTCAGAACTACGGATGGCCTGATTCCTTATGAGATACGTAGGCAGCCTCGCCCTGGGGCTCAACCACAATAACAAGTGCCCTACTTGTTTTAGGATTAGCAAGTGAACAACAGGCAAGCGACAATTYGACGWAGCTTTCTTCAACATGCTCAAAGTAAAAARAATGTATTAATGCAATGCAAGWTTGTAATTTATTARTACTTGTAATTAACATTGAGCAATTACGACACAAAAGGAAACTTCATGTTCCAAGTTCACTTATTACATGAAAAAAAGAGGCTCGCAAGCCAATCACCTTATTAACTCATTAATAAAACAAACATTAAATTAAACAAGAGTTGTGGAAAAAAGCAATCACGCCTTCCTRTCCTCTTCTTACTTCTTGGCATTGTCCACCTTTGCACKTGAGCTCTCACCTTTAGGCTTCCTCACCCATTTGCGTCTCTTGGGTCTATCTTTTACAACAGCCTTCCCTTTACCTTTAGCATCACCTCCAAGCACCTCTTTAGGTCGAAGTCTTCTTTCAGCAACATTTGAGTCAATCCTCAAAGGAGGAAGTCTTTCGAGCCTACTCCAAATTGGTACATTCTTAGGACTAAGTCTGTCCTTAGCAGAAACAGACCTAGACTTAGTAGAAGAGGTTTCAATAGAGTCATAGTTTAGCCTCTTACTCTTGCTATGGTCCTTCTGCTCCGCACGTCTTCCCACAGCATGGCTCATCACATCAGTGGCAATCATCCAGACACGGTAAAGAGCAGAAATCTTATGGTCACCTCGAGCAAGTGGGGTCACCTCAAGTGTAGAATACAATTCTCATTATTTCTTCCACTCTAATGCATTGCTTGAATGCAAGCGCTTGTTCACAGGACGAACTGTATCAACAGCGGGAATAAGTTGAACTTTCTCGAATTGCCTCATCACCCTTAAAGGGAAATAAAAGGTCAACGTAGTCAAGCTAGCCACGCGCACATATGAAGACAAGCGAGTATGCACCATACTCCTAATACCCCACCAAGGAGGATAAGAATCCACTCATGTTGAGATTTGTAGACATGGACCCTCTTACAGGAAAAGAATCTGAAAGAAGAATATTTGAGAAGATTCTGGGGCGCCTCAACTAGGTTCAAACGCTCTATCAACCAAATCTGTCAAGAAACAGCAACATATGCAATATTTTGTCATTACATCAATAAACAAGCAATAATATTTGTATAAATGCATTATTTTGCAAATATTCAGACAAAAATATTGTATCTACAACAGAACGGGGCATCCAAACAAGGGTGCATACGCATCTTTCTTAAGACAGTCAAGCATCATGAATAACTCCCCCGTGCACAACGACATGGGAGTACGGCAAGCCTCGCATTGCTCAATAATAGAAATGATGCTAGCATGACCAACATTTGGCTAGTAATGAACAAACAAGAAACGCGCAAACAAGCAGATCATAATTGCACATCTATGGTAAATTCTACGGCAAGAAGCATCGCTAGRAATATAGTCAACTAAAGCAAGCAAGTCAATTTCCCGACCGTGCACTATGCGTCGTGAAACAGTTGGACTAAGTCTCAAATATCMCTCATATTCATCAACAAAACGATCAGCAGTATTAGGGATACAAGGGAGACTTACAGCAGGGTAGGCAATAATAGCACCAAGTTCCTCAGGCAAAGGAACAATTTCCTTGTCCCGAAGACGAAAGTAGTGCGTCAGTGGGTCCCACAGGCTTATAGRAGCATAAAGGTGGTTTGTATCAAGACTTACATACCTTAAAGTCAAAAGAACATCACAATTCAGCCTTGTAAGGTCCTCCCTTTCACGAGCATCCAAGTTTCGAAGCACATCATTCAAATCATTACCAAGTCTCTCTCCATTTGATTTGTTGCAAATTCTTTGATGTAATGAATTAAATGAAGTCTAAAGCAATGTAAGAGAGGTTTTAAAGCACTAAGGAGGCTGATATGAATGAACTAGGCGTGCATAAAACCCTATTTATAAGCAATTAGGCCGAACAAACTTGCCAAAATCAAAATTCAAGCAAAAATGGCTCGTTTCTTGGCGTAATTACGTCTAACCTGGGCACTATTATTGCCTAGTTTGAGCTGATTTTGGATGATTTGCTCCTTTTAATTGCTCCATGCACTTTGGTACTCAATTCTTGGTCCAACCTAGATTCTTCCTACATTTTTAAGGAGGAACGAGCCGACATTCTCCTTAACAACACAACGCAATAGCACAAACAACAGAGATGATCGACGTCGTCTTAGAAGTTTAATTACGTGCATTGCATATAGTTAGCAAGTTGGCTTTTGTAAATTGTAATCAAAGCTCGGCACTACAAAATGAGCTCTGACTAGAGTCATACATAAGTCTAGTCATATTTTACACAAACACTCGAGTCTAAGCTAGAGGTGAGTCAAGTTGGGTCAAGTTGAGCAAAAGTCAACAAATAAGTCTTGGCAGGTCTAAGCTAAGTACTAAAATAAACAAATGCAAAGCTAGGGTCACCCCCCTTCCTTAAAGGTGGCAGGTACATCTACTACTCGCAACACGTCAAAAACCGAGCGACGCTAGCACCTACAAGGCAGACTCGTCCAACAGCCCATCAGGGAAAGGAACTACAACAAAGGTTCTTGGTACGGTAAAAATTAAGACGAGGGTCCAGGCTGAGAATGGGAAGTCGAAGCTCCACCCCGGTTAGGGACCGGTCTTATCCGTGCATCGTCATTGTCATCATCATCCTCATCACCGTCGTCAAAAACGGGTTCCTYACCCTGCAAAGCATTGAAATTATGAGATTTGATGCACTTACCGAGTCTCTCAACTGACAGTAAGATTGTCTCCAGGCATCTAATACTCCCAGCAACCTCATGACGCCTGCCCGAGGCATTTATTTTGCAAGATAGGAAAGTCAGCATATAGGTGAATACTAGCATGAAAAGACATAGTCAAATAAGTAAAGTTTTCCCTACCTGACCAGCTCTTAGAGGCCTCGAGTTCTGAGCATGCCTAGCAGCCGGAGGAGCAGGCCCAATGAATTTGTCTAAGTCAGGACGGATCCTCAAGTCAGCAAAGGGGATCTCACCGAGGTCATAATCAGGCTACACGAGCCAAGTCAAAGTTAGTGCACAACTAATAGAAAGCAATAGCAAAGAAAAGGTGTAGATAAGCAAGACTCTAACCTCAACAAGTAGCTCGATTCGGGGGGATACTCACTCCTCAACAAAACGCGCATAGGCGTCCCGACCTCTGTCACCAAGCAGGAGAGGATACTCCACCGCCTCGCCATGACTCAAGCCGTGGGACAACGTGGTGACCAGCAGTTCCTCATCCATCATAGTGACTGGAGAATCCCGAGGCACTGTAGGCTCAAAAAGACTATGCTGCCTCACTACATGCTCCTCGAGGTACAAGACAGGCCCTTGAGGTCCCCAGAAAAGACACCGCCTTCGAACAAGCTCAGCCGCTGCAACAAGCCTCCACGGTCTTGCGTTCCCCACTCGCCTCCATGGGCGTCACTCCGTTTGCAGCAAAATGTGGTTAAAATCACAGAGCATTCAATGAAAACATACGAGTAAAAGGCAGCGAAACTCACCGCAGCTGGGTTCAGGCGGCGAAAAATCCTCCTCGGCTACTAGAGCCCACTAGTCCAAGATGGAGTGTGTCGGGGTGTCCACTGCACCATCACATGCCATTGAGCAGGCTGTGCGTAGGAGACAACCTAGGCACTAGGCCCACATGTGGAAAGTACTCGTAAGCCCAGAAGTACAATTACAGCTAACAATGTTGGCCAACAAGAGTAAATCAAATGCAAATAAGGCGGTAAAAGTAAAAGAAAATTACCTCGAGTACTCTCCAAACTCCAGCAAGTGCAGGAATTGCAGCACCGTCCAGCTGACGGTAGTACAACCTCATAGAATGCGTCAGAGTAGCGTAGCCAAATCCACCCCAGTCATAGGAGGAAACAACAGATAGATCCTCCAAAATGGGGAGAAAGCGAAGCTAAATTCTACTCCCGGTGCCCTTATCAGGACACAACGCCGTGCAAAGCATCACCAAGATAAAAATCCTAGCTGCCTACTCATTAGTGGGGTCGACCACCTCCAGACCCTCCATGAGCAAGCTCTGCGACGCTCGGTTATCCACACTCTCAGCTCGCAGGCGGGAAGCAATCAGATCCAGCCATTCATCCAAACGAGGATTAGAAAGCCTGTTCTCATTATCTAAAGGGACAAGCTTTTCAGTGAAAGCAAGCCCGGTCAACATAGCAAAGTCGTAGGGGGTCACAGCCATTTTCCCCCACGGGAAGTGAAAGGTGTTCGTGGTATCGTAAAACCAATCCATCAGTTCGAACACCGAAATTCTGGGAGCAAGCGAATATGAATGACTAGTCAGGTTGAGAACGAAATCCTGAATGRCGCATRGCCCAAGGATATCCCATACTCGTCCACGACGCTCAAAGAACTCTCTACTGAAGAGATCACCAACCGTATGAGAGGTCCCATACGTCCGAGTACGGTAGTCACTCTARACAAGGGATGACACGAAAGTCAGCAATCGAGACAAAACAAAAGGTAACAAGACAAGTGAAAGCAACATACCCATCCTTTTCTTGGACGAACAGAAATGTGGTAATTAGGGAAGCAACATAACCAAGAGTTGTCCCAATTAGTCACCCTCCACCTTTGACGGGAACTGCGCACTTGGTTTCCTCTTCGGACTGGCCTGCTACGAGCAGAATAGAGCAAAGATTCAGAAAACAAATGGGCAGGACAACAGTTAAAATTAGGCATCTCGCATAAAAACAAAAAGTCCCTCTGGGGGCTTACAGCTAACCAACACAACCATGGTCGAAGGAAATGCACAATCTCTTAGCAGTTGGAACAATAGGCAAACAACTTGAAAGGTGATAAAGAGCACTTCTTCTCCCCATTGAGTATACATGCCTAACGGAATGCACGATTCCACTTACAAATTCTATATGCAACGAGAATTTCAAGAAGGTGTATGTATATGCTCACCCATATGCCATAATCCTGAATTTAGCAAGCAATCACCATTAACAAGTGCTTTTTCAAGCTCAACGCTACTTACAATGGTGAAATCATACAAGGGCATCCACATTGTTGCAAATAGGCATGGAAAGGTTTACTCTATCATCAAGAAGTAAGAATAAACAAGGTATGTGCATAATTCAACAAGGCATGAGCATAGCAAGCTTCTATTCATCATCTTCTTCAAGTAGTAAGCTTACAATGGCATAACTCATTCTAATTTGCACCAAATTTGATGAAARAAGTTGCAAAAGACTCACATAAACATGAATAAGCCAAAGCATTCAACAATTTCAAGCATACACAAGCAAGGGAGAAAGCCCCAATTCAATTACACAAATTGACAAGGCATATTCAAATGACATGATTTTGAATACTACAATTACAACTTACAATTGAATTTCAAGTTGGAGTAGTAAACTTACTTGAATTTGGGATTCGATGAACAAACAAAGCCTTTCCAAGCAATTCCAAGGTGTAGCAATGGAGTTTAGAGAGAGTTTGCAACAAACAAAGCAAAGAGGAAATGGCAAATAAAGCAAAGTGGCACTTAAAAGCCACGAATTTCTGTCAAAAAGGTCGAAATACTAAGGGTAGTTGTGTCGAGTTTCGTGGTTTTTTGGCTCGATTTTCGAGCTTTTTCTCGTGGGCCCACTTGTGTACGCGCGAAGCCCGTTCTATTTAAATGTCGTGGTACTTCCTGAGAATTCTAACCAACTTTCAGAGTCATGCACAATGACCAAAATGCCCCTAAGCAAGCAAAACATTCTCGAAAGTTCGACCTGCAAATTTCGTGTTTCACGCCTAATAAGATAATTATGGACAATCGACATTAGGTTCCTAGAATACGGAATTAACAACACATTCGACAACAAACTAGACACTATGTGCATAGTTCTCTGTTAAACAACCCGCCTAGTAAATTTTCATGCTTAGGGTTTAAAACGAAAAACTGTTTGTTGTTGTCTTTCGGACAATGACCTCGCAATAAATGAGTAGAGGCCGCTAGATGCGAGGGGTGCTATGCACAACTTCACCCTTACCCTTGTCCCCTAATCCAGACCTTTGGTGCACTACTAGACATGGAGTCCTTCACCTTACTTTATGCAATAATTGGCAAGGCTTAAAATCGGTTCTGCAGCTTCCCAAAAGAAGTGCGGTGGCGACTTCTTTTACTTATTTAGAGTATAAACACACAACTCCAGGCATACTCACAACATGCAAAAAGCAAGAATTCAATTCTAGCAAACAAACCGAGCCGCCCTTCAATTGTACCCCCTTGAGCAGCAAGACCGGACCCAGTCCGGCCCGGTGACACCCCGACGCCCGTACAACGTTCCTTCTTGCAAGTTGTGATTTTTGTAAGATTTCTATTTTCAACTTCAATGATGCTAACAACAATTCGATTGTTGTAGGTCTGCGCTCTATCTTGCAAGTTGCGATTCTTGTAAGACTTTTTATTTCCAATTCAATTCTACTTACAACATTGCAATTGTTGTAGGTCCGCGTTCTGTCTTGCAAGTCGTGATCATTGTAAGATTTTTCAATTCAATTTCAATTCTGCTTACCAACATTGCGATTGTTGTAGGACTGTGTTCTGTCTTGCAAGTTGCGATTTTTGCAACACTTTCCATTTCTCATTCCTTTTCTATCTACAACATTGTGATTGTTGTAGGTCTGCGTTCCATCTTGTAATGTTGCGATCATTTCAAGATCCCCTTCCACGTTCCATCTCTACTTCTACGTTCCATCTTTTAATGTTTCGATCATTCTAAGATTCATTCTACATGCAACATTGCAATTTTTGTAGGTCTCCATTCCATCTTGTAAGATTGCGATTCTTGCAAGATTCTATTCCACTTCTATATCAAATCAATCATATTCTAATGTCAAACTCACAAAAATTGACCTTTGTGGGATTGCATATGCACATAAATATGTGTCATCTCGATTGTCACACTATAATTACATGCTTGTCCAATATTCGAACCTGATGTACTTTTGGAGGCATTTCAAGATCAAGATCAAGCGGAAGGAACAAAGAGCTTCCGAGAGCTTATACATCCACAGGTGCAGGTAAAACTAACCTTTGTTTTGCAGGTACCGAACAATTTGACTGATTTCTTACGAGATTTACATCTCTACAGAGACAGTCAAAGTGGGGGGCTTCTATAGATACCTACAATTGTCCCACCATTAAGGCCAATGATATAACTGTACCACAATGCAATTTGTCCTATTCTAACGAACAAGTGCCTTAAACAATGCTTTAGAATCTCGATTTGCAAAGCCGAAGCCCCTTTTCTTGCCCAAAGCACCCTTAAAAATAAGTTTTAATTTCAAAATGATTTTAAATTATTTTTAGACATTTTTCTAGATTTTTTCGGAGTTTATCTGAATTATTCAAAGCATTTTTGGCAATTGTCGGAATTTTCAGCAATGTAATTGTAGGACGTGGGCCGCGCCCTCAGCGTATAGCGGGCGCGCGACTTGGTACTACATCGAGGTGCTTGTGCGTGGGCTTGAGCCACGGAAACCCGCACGTGAGTGCGTTGGGGTAGTGTTGTCGAGTGAGGGGAGTTGCCACCAGTGCCTTAGAAGGTTATTCACGAATACGCCCGAACAGTGGTGCAAAAACGCAATGGCCCCACGTCCAATCAATAACCATCGTGGGTTTGGGACATGGTACGAATCAGATCTGTAACCCAATTCGCCCGCATGTAGCGGACGTCCTACCCGAGGTCTCATTGTAATTCCATTAAGCCGCATATTCCATTGGATGCACAACAACACTTACATTTTTTTAGCACCTTAGAAGCGTTCAACCCTAAGAAATACTACAGTTGTAGGTGTTGCATATATGCACAAGAGAGCTACTCTAACCTAGAAATTGTGACCACTTTGTATTAATCATGTTAAACGGTGCCTAAAAACCGATTGTCCTAATTATCTGACTTTAATGTGATTCACATAATTCCGGTCTTTGTTTAACAAAATATATACAAATATACAACAATGACAATATGAAGTATATGAACTTCGCAATATATGTACAAACCAATCTTACCCTAAATCTGCAAACAAAACAAAGGTTAGTTTGTTAAAACGAAACGAAACGAATCCTTTGCTTGAATCGCTACATGAAGACAAAGAAAAACAATTGTTAGTTCATGATAAAACACGAGCGCAATGAATCTTTCGCCTTGAATCGCTATACACAGAATAAGAAATTGTAGTATTGACAGTGATGATGAATAATAAAACGAAATCAAAGGAACGAAAAACAAAACAATGAAAACATGGAAAACTCTATGGAAAACCTACATTTACATGGAACGATTCAAAGTCGGTCTACATTGTTTAAATTACATTAAAACTCATAACAATGATTAATCAAATTATAAAGAAAGTGAGAAGAGAGTTATTGGTGAGTAATCTCAGAATTCAACCTTGTTTTCGCTGTGTCAAATCGAATCAATAAGAACGCAAAAGACTCGTATTTTATGTGTATTGTGAAGAGTTTTGTGAATGAGAGTTTTGAATGAGAGAATGCTTAGAAGTTGGAAGTTGGAAGTCGGAAGTCGTATTGAAAATCGTGTTGAAAACCGTGTTGTCTTCTCGAATGAGGCAAGGCACGTATTTATAGCGTCGAGGAAGAAGACAGAGCGATATTATACGCTCATCTCCAGTCTATATACGCTTCTCACAAGAGCAAACCGTGATCAAAAAATTTTATTACTCGAATAATACACTGAGGAGCATATACGATGAGGGGCAGCGTATATACGCTCCAGGCAGCGTATATACGCTGCCTCTCAGCGTAGTATACGCTCCTTTTGCGTATATATTTTTTTTCCAAAAAACCTGAAATATTTGATTCGGAATAATTCTCTTTGTCATACGTCTCGATTTTCTAAGATTACGGATTATTCTAGACGCCCTCCTTTCGCAAGAAAGTATGATTCTAGAACAATCCGCGTATTTTTCTAATTATTCACGTATTTTCTGCGTATTCTACGTATTTAAACATTGCAAAATTCATAGAAAATCATAGAAAATCAGAAAAATAATTAAAAATTACTGGCGGATTCAGAAAAATGTTGAGGACACGATGAAAAACAAAAAGTATGAGAATCGCCAGCGTAACTTGTTTGAAAACCTTTGAGATTATCGAGAAAACCGAAAGAAAATATTTTTGCCTTGTATTTGACCTTTGCCTCATGATTTCGAGTGTGACTTGACTTCACATATTTCGAGCTTCATTACGAGTTCAATTGCGTTTTTTCGAGTTCGAATTAATTGCGACATGTAGTATACTTCATCATTGATTACTCATTTGGGGAGACATTTTTAGGTGTCTACAGTAATTAATTTTGAGATAATTATTTAAATTATGAAAGCAATTGCAAAATTCATGAGATTCTGACACAATGCACTATATTTTACAAGGAATTTTGTGTGTATTTGTCCATAATTTTTGAAGTTGTGGAAAAAAAGTTACGAGTTTCATAAGCAAAAATGCGCACCCGAGCAAAACGGCTCATTTCGGGAGCTTCGGGGCTGCACCTCAGCGTGGGGCCAAAATAAATATCTCCCTAAATCAATCATTGATTTTGTGTCAAAATTTTGCAATAAAATAAAATCAAATGATATGTTATTTCGATTTTATATTATACGCAATCATCAAAAAAGGCAAGGGAAATCAGCAAAAAAATAGCAAGATACTGGGCGCAATTGCGCTCAGTTTTGGGCCTAATTGAGCCCAATTTTGGGTGTAATTGCACCCAAATTCTTGTTTTTTTGGCTTTGGCCTATTTATATAGGTGGACGCCCCCTCTCATTTGCAACTTTGGACGATAAAAGCTCGGTTATTCTCTCTCTCTCTCTCTCTCTCGTCCATATTCTCTCCCTCTCTTCCAAAACCTCTCAAAGAAAGTCTTTCAAATTCATTACACACTCAAAAACATATTCAATCCACATTCAAATCAAGTGATCAAGGCATTCAAGGCAATTGTTCGACCACGCATTGTTGGTATAACCTATGAGGCCACAAAACTCATAGAAGCTCTCTCCTTCTTCTCTTCTCTTTAATTATTCTTTGATTATTCTTGCTTTTATCATTTTGAATCATATAACATTGAATAATCAACTATTTGACATAAATTAAAATGTAAAGAAACTCTCATTTCTTTGTTTTCAATTCGATTTCAATATTATTGCCAATACTAACTTTTTCTTTGATTTTCTCATGTAAATAGCACTTTGCGAGGTGATTTTTGATTTCAAATCTAACTATTGTTTTTTCCTTTTGTCTTATCTTGGAGCTCAACAACAGAAAGTCAACACAAGAAAGAACATAAATATGGGAGAAATATTGGTCTAAAGTGAAAAAAGGATGGAAGTAATAACAAAAGAAACAGACATCAACAATAGTATAAGTCCAAGAAACCCACATTCCGCCACAATGACCATCGGGGTCAATAATATGGACATTGTCAAAACCCAGGGCTGTGCTAAGGAGAATAATAAAAGGTAAAAGTATACACCTTAGCATGACAAAGTATAAACGGAGCCGAAGAAGGCTTAAACATAATCCAGTTAAGGAGCTTGGCCAATACAAAACATAGCCTATAAAAGACATGATCATATTCCCAATAGGGAGTTTGGTCGAATAGATATAACAAGAATACAAAAANATAGATATAACAAGAATACAAAAAATAGAGGAAGTATAATACAACCCAAATGCTTAGGACAGTAGAATTAGAACACCAAAAATACAAATAAAGAACTAGATGAGGTAGAAGGACTAATAAAAATACAATAAAGGAAAAGATAAAAACAGAAGTATAAAAGTGAAGGCATGCCAAAAGTAAACTACTATTAAGTATAACATAATAAATAAGAAAGGAGTTAACGGTCAAGAGGGAAGCAAGTAAGCCCGCAAGAAACAATGAAATAGAAATAATAAATAAAAGCAATGGGCATGAGCCACATAACAAAGGAAGAAAAAAGACTGCAGGAGGCCAACAAACGAGTACCAAGAACAAAAATAATATCAACGAAAATAATAGGCAAGCAGACGGAAATAAGAAACCAGCAACAACATCAGTAGGTGAAGAAACACAAATAAGTAAGGCAAAGAGTAAAAAAGGAAAAGAGAAATCCACAATTTGATACGACAGCTGCAGGGTATAGAAAAAGAAGACAACACAGAACAATAGCAACAAGGCCAACAAATAGTGAGCAAAAGACATGTAATGTACCAGAACATGAAAAAAAATGTCAAAGTAAGTCAAAGTAACCAAAAAAGTAATAGCAACAACAGAAAGATAAGAGGCAGAACACAGGATATGAGGGAAGAGCTGAACATAATGGTATAAGAAACTAGTAGAAGGAATGACAACACACAAAAATAGGAGAAAATAAGGAGAGAGAGACACAATGTGACAAAAGAACATGAAAAAAWACCAAAACACCAAAAAAGTGGGCAACACAAGTAAAAACAACCGAAAAAATAGCAACAGACCAGTGAGCAACAATGGAGCATTGTGAAGAACAATAGGATAGTCGATGGGTTTTCGGAGTCCCCTTGAGAAAGGGGGGTGGTGTATGCCAAGCAAGGCCACAAAGCAGCAAGCAGAGCCCGCCATAGATTTGCAAAAGATAAGACCAACTGTATAAAATACCCTGAAAAATAAAAAATAAAACTGGAACAAGGACAAAATGAAGCAGAAGAGAACTTAACTAAGTATACTTAGCAATTGAACCTAAAAGAGCCAATAAACATAAATCTGACGAAGGAGAAGTAAGAAGTGGGATAAAAAAAGAAAAAAAGTACTAATAGTAGAGGAGCAAGAAGAAGCAATAGTAGAAAAACACCATGCAAACATCAGAAAGATAAGGTAGTAGAAAAATAGGAAACATAGGAAAATGAGACAGCAGTAGAGGGAGAAAGACATAGATCCACAGACACAAAATCATGAAAACAACCATAGGGAGGAACATATGTGTTAAAAAAAAATTGAACAACATGAGGAAAGAGCAAAGATTCAGCCTCAAACACCATAGATCTAGTAAAATAAACCTGCGAAGTACCAGAAAATACCAGCAAATAAGCCAATAAAACCAAAAATTCAGCCATAAATACGAAAAGTAGACTAACGAACCATATTCCGACTTAGAATCGCCGGACTGACCGCCCAGTGATAGTCGTTGTAGGTGGACGGAGAAGTAGATAAAATCGTCCAGAAGACCAAAGCAAAAGATGTAACAAAGAAAATTAGAGCAGTAGATCCAAATATGTAATAACAAAGTGAGGATAAAGATCCTCACATAGGGCCATAAAGTCACAAATAAACATATTTCCGCCTTAGCAGAAGTTTGATCGGGAAAGGGGAAGGGAAGAAAAAAGTGGGTGTAGAGGAGGTGGTAGAGGAAGAGGGGAAGGTAAAAATGGTGATGATGGCGTCGAMTAACAGTGAGAAATGYCGGAGATTTCGAAGTGTAAATGAACTTGGCAAGGGAGAYGCACAACTCGGTGGTAAGTGTTATGGAGGAAATCCAAAAAGCTGATCCAAATAAGGTTGGAAAGACATAAATCCAATTAAAGATGAAAATAAAGTCTTTAGAAGGACCGAAGATGATTTACAATTGGGGTTTCCATTTGTGATTCCAGAATGATCTTTAATTAAGGGCACAGTTCCGAGCTCAGTGGTGCCTTCCTCTTGCCAAGGAAGCTTTCTTGGACTTTCTCTCTCTAGAGAAAAAATCATTCTTTATTGCAAGTACATACATACTAGTAAGGCAGAATAGAGAAAAAAAAGTTGTTTGAACTTACGAGAGTAAGAACAGGGGCAAGAAAAAAAAAACAAAGAGGGAGAAAGCCAAGGGCAACGAGCAAGACGACCAGGGGAGAAAGGAGGGTGGCTGGGGCGGTGGCGCTAGTAGGAAAAACACCGCAAAGACGCGCCACGACGCGACACTAACACGCTAGCGTCGAACAACAGTACAGCAGCACGTAACACAACAACAACGACATTAGCCCGATGGCGGCCGCTGGGTTGGGGCGAGGAGACAGAGAAATAAGGGGCGGTGGAGGCGTACGCGCAGCTAGCCGAGGCTCGCCAGAGCTGAGTGAAGCAACAAGGAAGAAGTGAAGAAGAAAAGAAGTAAAAAATCTGATTTTTTTTTTGTGATTAAATTGAGATGAGAGATTTAATTGAAGTATTTTGTGAATAAACCAGAAGAATTGGAGCACTATTTATATAGAGAATTAGGGGATTAATTTAATCAAAACTCCATTGATGATTGGTTGAGTTGGGAGGTTAATTGAATGGATGAGAAAGCTTGTGATGGTGTTTGGTTCTTACCATACAAGTGGAAGGAAGGAGAGGAAGATGGTGATGATGGATGTAGGAGCATGATGAGATGATATGTTGGAGCATTGCATTTCTTGAAGACATGAATACAACTTTTGGTGGAGAAAGATGATATACTGTTCCCTTTTTTTTTTTTTTTCCTTTTTCTTTTGGAGAGTAAAAATAATCATATTAGGCACAAGATATTTTAGGGTACATTTTTCTAAATTTTTAATTAGCGAAATAATTAGATAAAGAAAAATAATTAGTTATAGGAATATAGAAAATATATTTGATATCATTTGGACTTAAAAAAATAAATTTTTAATTCTCGAACAAAAACATATAATTTGAACTCTATTAAATCGGATTATTAATTAATTAAATTTAAAACACGGGGTGTTACACTCAATGACTCGTATGTTTCACTTGACAAACACTTTAGTTTTTACCCCGATTCTCGAGTTTGAGGACGTAACTCTCTTTTAAGGGAGTATGATTGTATATTTTTTTAAAACCACTTATTTCGCGGAAATAATTTTCGCTGCAAAATATAAGTCTTTTGGTTAATCAAAGTTATAAATTAAAATTTTCATGTTGGTCATATTGCAAAGTCTTTTACATAATTTAAATTTACAGGTAGAGTTCCTAGTAAATAATTTTCGATCTTTAAAAAAGTTGTTTTGTTTCGGTTAAAAAATGGCATATTATTTAATTATGCCTTTCGTTTAAATTATTTAAATTGCGCCAGAAGATAGACCGAAGGTGAATTACTTCAACAAACATGATTATAACTTACCATTCAATTGCATGCATATTATTTCTGACCGTGGTTTTTTTTGCGGATTGTGATTGCTATTTGCATTTTATAAACAGTGATGAATAATATTGTTACTCTATTTGTTTTTTACTCTTGTGTGCAATTTCTTTTAATATCAGTTGTATACTTAATGGTAGATAGTTGAATTAATGTTATATTAGTTGCGAGTATTACGGGATTACCACAAGGTAGTACTAGTATAACCTAAAACCTAGTAGATTAAGGTTTAGTTTTTTATTGTAGGATTGGTTATAATTAGATTTGAGAATTTTACTTGGGTATTAGCTTTATTATCCATTATGTTATGAAACGAGTGGTTGTGATTCTTTGGGGAACCTATGTCATATTGAGATATTGTTTTTGTAACCTGTGGTAGTCATTGGATCGAGCATATGACTTGCTACTGAATTGAGATTATTATATAATTAATCTTGGATGAGGTTTGGCATTATTATTATTTAGCGCCTTAGCATGTAGTAAGGAGATGATATGGCTCATCCATAGCGTGGATATATTGATCAATTGGTTGTTCTTTTTATTTTCCCCAAAAGTGGAGCTATGATATTTACTTTGTAGCTAAAGGTTGGCTACTGGTTCTTTGGTGGTTGAAAGTTTGGAATTCTAATGTAGTGACTTGTTGATTTGAACTACTCATGACCAAGCTATGTATATAACAAAGAGCATGACACAAATATTGGTGAAGGTGATTAAGTTTAGGGCAGAGATGTGTTATTATCAATGTTTACGAAGTTTGTTGAGATTCACTAAAGTTACCTTGGAGTTGATATTATACTGTAATCTGCTTTAGTGATGAATATAACTATTGTGTAATGTATTTGATGAGGATTGTAGTTCGAATAGCTAAGTATGGCTCAAAGGATTGATGCTAAAGTTGAAATTATTAGGATATCATAGAAAAATGAAAGTTTATCACCATGATTTGTCTAAAAGATGCTTGGAAATTTAGGATATCTTTTTATGTATTAAAGGGATTTACTGAAAGCCATTGTAATGTTGAACTAAAAGAGTGGCATCAAATAATACATGACGTAATGATTTGAATAGAATCACTTTGGGTAATGGCGAAGAAGGATGATCTTAATGGCTAAGTTTTCGACCTTAGTATTATATTAAGGATGATATGTAAGAATTGTGAAGTTGTCTTTTGAGAAGGTGGTGATTTYAGGTTTTGTRGTGTTATTATTTTTGATGTGAGAGAGCYCAACCTCTTTATACACCTTCATCCTCGCTTGAGAATCCGGCTCGATCTTTATCCCGTCTCGGATAGTCYTCTAGGAATACTCTTCAATGACCAATCTCTTTCYGTGCCACCGTCTAAGAATACCCCCTATTCAGCGCTTCTYTCCAGGAGAATGTTGCTACTCGAATACTCGATCTACTCATGCCTGCTAAACTCCTTTTCGGTTCCACCGTCAAGGAAACTTTCTTAACTATTTTCTCATGCCTTCTTGATCTTCTTATGCATGCTTAACTCCTTTCTGGTGCCACCTTCTAGGAAACTTAARGTCGCTTATAGCCACGATCGCGCATAACGATATTTTTTCTGGTGCCAACTTGATCTGCTTATGCCTACTTGATCTARTTATGCCTGCTAAACTCCTTTCTCGGTGCTACCTTCCTGGAACATTTGGGTTTTTGTTTTTGCCCGCTTGGTTTGCTTATGCATGATTACCTCTCCTTTGGCTACGACATCAAGAAAGACTTTTCACTTAATGTTGTGTACTYCTGAAGTTATTGCTTGGATCTACTGTACCTCGACTAGGGATTCTTTGATTTTTGAGTTTTTCTTTTARCTTTGTTTCTGCTCTCTGCTTTGGATTATGGTAATGGTTTCTTGCAAATGCATGGTTATCATGGTTGGACATTTTTGCGATGTTAGTGCTCTGAACTTTGAGAATGAATAGGGCATTCCTTTGCACGCATTYACGTCTTCTCAATGTTCGTTGACAGAGCCTACTGATATCTAGAGGTCAGCCCCCAGAATGTTGTGCTTGGCTTAGGAAGCTAGTCCTTGTTTGCTAGACCAGGAGCCTAATGCCTGCGTAGATACCCTGACCCATTGCTGATGTGAGATGTTGGACTGTAGCTTAAGCGCAACTTGACTTTGCTGAGTCATGAGATGCTAGCGATGACTTGGTTTACTCTGCTTTAGGGTTAGCCCGCATGGCTTTGTACTTGTAACATTTGCACTTAATGGTGGAGCATAGCTTTGCATTGGTTTGTTTTAGGACCTGCTTAAACTCCTTGATTTTGAGTTGACTTGTTTGACTTTAAAACGACGCTTTTGTGAGTTGATTAACTTTACGCATGCAACTATATGAGACATGATGCATCTACATGACTCTTTTGCGACTTTGTGCTTTGACTATG
>SNQN01008499.1:12339-28872 GCA_008642245.1 Bassia scoparia | reverse complement strand
GTCGAACATAACTTCCACAATACTAAGAAGAGTATGAACGAATCCGTAATTCTTGTTATGTAGTGTAATCGTCCCAGTAGAGTAACATAGGGTTGAAACGTGATGATGGCCTTCCGCTATCTCCGGTTTGAAGTCTTCGCCCTCGAGGACCATCTAAAACCCCAATCACACACCCTTCACCCACCGCAACACCATCCTATCTGGCTGGCTTGCTACAACATTTAGGAGCAACATTACAAGCCGAAGAAGCATTTATGCTGTTTTCGTTTTGGACTATACAGGGTGAGCTCATCGCAATAGCTCATGGATATTTCAACAATTCTCTGCACCTTTGCCACAGGAAACTTTGAAATCTATTGACTTCACACATACTTACTATTTTTTGCGGACTGAAGGTCTCCGTCAAAATGAGGTTGGAACAATATTGGGAGCATTCAGATGAGGTTGTCTTTCTATAGCATGACCTCAAAGTTCCAGGCAACTAAAATTCAAGGACACAGTAGCAGGCATATTTTACTGTCTCGTATATCTTTTGCTTTTGTGTGACACTTCAAAGGCATAGGCACTCACCAAGGAGACCAGAGCGAAACTGGGAAAGTAGGCGGGTCCAAGGACTTAGCTCGCTGGTGTGCTGCGTATGAAGACTCCGGGAAGTAATGTACACTGCGACATATCTCGCCGTATCGGCTTTTGGGCTCGATGCTCCACGAGCGTGCCTATGAACCTCTTCATCTTTGGGAGCGTATGGGATGTCAAGTAGAAATACTCGTGCGCAAAACTCAGCGAGGAAGCATGATAGCCCATTTGGGCTTCCGATCTCGTCTAGTTTTGGCTTGCAAGAGTGCGTAGTATATGAGGAGGAGGTTATGGAATGATAAGTGGGAGTCGGTCCTGCGGTGATGTGTCATGTAGCCGCACATTGAACTGGTGTAAGGAAGAAAATCGAAGTAATAAAGATTCACAGAACTTTTAGGACAAATAACGCCGCTTGAATCTCATATATTTCATTAAGTCGTTTGCTCCGAGCACAGAAACAACTGACAGTCCTAGTGAAGCTAGAATCTTCGAAGACTTGCGTTGCACATAGACTCTCTAAGTTCCCCCTCGTTTTTCCCGTCTGTTAAGTCTTTGGAGGAGCGAAGTGGTGTTGTCAGCATCGTCTCCGCTTCCTCCCCGCAACCTCGAGAGCGGTTTCGCCGTGGTCGACTTTTATTCAGCTCCCCAATGGAGGAGGAGGCCTTTCTTGGGCATCAAGGGCGAGAATCGGTACAGACTCAGATATGCCTTCTAAGAATATCGTAAGGCAGTCGGGGTTGTGACGGATGCCGAGGTGATAGTCATATGAATTTCGCGGAGCGCGTCGGGTTTGCTTCTTGTCTATCTTCGGGACCCAGAGATACACGATTCGTAACCGTAGTCGGATCGGTGCGTACTTCGGATCGGTATAGAATATATTCCAGAAATTACAATACTGATGACGAAATAACCAGATAAAACATAAGATTATTAGGTATCTCACTGTGACGAATACTATCCTTAACTATACACATGTTATGAGCGGATCGGGAACATAAGCGGAAATCCTGAGAGTTCGAGGAAGTAGAACTTGCAGGGCTAGGACCTATATACCCTGATTGAAGGTGGTCACAGACGAAGATAAGGGTACCCATACGAATGGGCCTTTTCAGAATAATACGAAGATCTCTAACCTTGCAGCACAACACATTCACGTGTGAAATTGAGTGCATACATAGCTTGCATCAACACGAGTTTTCTTATGGAGTCGGAGTCAATGAGGCGACGAGCCTGAGTGTTAGGTCAAATGAGATTGACGAAGTTGAAAATTCGGATCGAATTACTTCTAAGCCAGCAAGGCTATAAGGCTCCGGGTATGACTATAGAGAATGGAAGTATCCTAAGAGAGCACATGAAAAGTAAGGTTTCTGAGAGTTAGACACTCGAAGATAGCATAGTGAACGATGGTGCAATATCGCCTTATGCATACATCAGGCTTTACAAATCTATAATATACTTGGAATATGGAATGGAACCTAATTCAGATTTTAATAAAAGTGCCTAATAAAGGATATACATAAGTCACATTAAAGACCTTGATCCTGGAATTCTTGTATACTAGAATGTGGTTGTGCATGCATCTTATGGGGATTAACGAGAATATGGTATAAGCTTTTAGAAATGAGATTGGTTGCTTGGGTAAAAAACAACTGTTGCCGGCCCTAAGGACAAACAAATCTCATTCTCAACCAAACAAAGATTAATGGGATTGGGCTGAGTTGTAAGCTTTGGAATCAAGCAATTTGACCCGTAGAACAAAGCACATTGATGAACACCCAGCACAAAATTGAAATATAAATTATACACTGCAAAGTCAAATCTCGATCTTCAAAGAGTGACATGAAATTCATCGTTTAGTATGTGGATTAAGCCTTGTAGGTAAGTATACTGCGCAAGTCGAGTCTAGCACGCCTTGGCACAATCAAGTGTTCTGAACACTACCACATGAAAACAAAAAGTTTTGGAGTGGAATGTATAGCGAACCTGGAGAATTTTTTCTTATTGACATATGCAAGAGAATCATTGGAGACTCTACTTCTCATTGAACGCTGTTTATGGTGGCATGGTGATAGGTAATCTGACGCGCTTAGCACATAATGAGATTCTGGAGTGTATAAAAATATGTCAACGGAGGTGACAAACTCAAGAGATTTTAGATGAGAAGTCACGCACGCGGATAGGATCTCAACGAATGAGTTAGCTCATTATCACAACGAATTAAGACATTATGGAGAATACCATATGGCACGCATGAGTGAAGAATGAGTGTGCTAAGTCGCGATAGCCCTCTTGACTTTGATAGGTTCGGTTATGGGGCACATAGCAAATCAATTGCTTCATGAAAAGACAGAAATATGATGAAATTAATCGAGATTATCAGTCTGTCCATCACCAATACGGGGAATGGTATACACTACCCAGTGAACGTCGCAAAAACTAGCTATAACATGTTAGGTGTATCAACCTGAGTCTCTGCACGGCCTTTAGTAAGCAATGTGGGCGCGAGTGTGCTTTTAGCTTGAGTGTGTGAAGGAAACTTTGAGGGCAACCTTTATGAGAAGTCATCGCTATTGAGTTGCGGCATGTTGAGATGACATGTCGTAGAGGAAGTTGAGTGTGGATGTCGTTGCGGACTCTGAGATCTGTGGAACAATGGGGAGGATTTTATTTTTATTTATTTTTTTTGGGGGGGGGGGGGGGGGGGGTGTGGTGTGCCATATAGGTTTATTTCCAAGGACGCCGAAACATTGTGCAAATAATCGCCTAGTCCAATCAAGTAACCAGTGTGGGGGTCGGGGCATGGTGACGAAGCAGATTGTAACCCAATTCGTCTCCGCAGTGGTAGCGGCCTCGTACTCGGTTCTCCATTGTAGGTTCATAAATATATGATTGAATTCAAAAAGCCCTATTGATTGACTTTGACAGTGCTGAAATGACTAGGTGGGTGCTATTAATACACAACCAAGACTTTCTACATGGACAAAGGCGATCACTGAATGTGTAGTCAATGTTATAAGGTGCTGAAACCGGTCGCCATCGATTTAATTGACTTTGAATGTGACAAACGATGAAATTTTCCGGTCCTGTGGGTTAAGCAATATATACAGTGTGATTGATATTAATAGTACATAAGACATAAAACAAGGGTTAGTGCATTTAATCATGTAGTATGTCCGCAACCTGTGAACTGCAAACAAGGAATTGTAGAATAAAAACTCAAAGGGAATCGCTTCGATGGATGCGTAATGAGGCAAACAGCGCGTTAGTAAATTGACAATATAATATGTAAAAAGAAGAAAACAAGGAAAACCATGGAAACAAGAAATAAAAAATCCTACATATTTAATGACGTTACAAGTGAGGTTACATTGCTTAGAGTTGAATTAAAATCTCAAAATAATGGTTAATCAAGTTAAAAAAGACAAAAGTGAATAAAAAGAGTGAAAGAGAGGTTTGGTGAGGATCCTCAGATTTATACCCATTTCGGCTTGTTATCGATAGAATCGATGCTTGAATCGATACGACACGTGTTGATGTTTGAGAGTGTATAGATGTGCTCGTGACTGTGTGAAGTGTATGAAAGTCGTGTCAAGTGAAGTGAAATCGTGAATTGTGCGTATTCAAGTCGGGTCGGACGAGCAAGGCAGAGAAGTATTTAAGGCATGAGGCAAATGAAGTGCAGGAAATACCTGCGAAATAACGCTGGAGATGAGCGTAATACGCATGGGGAGCGCGAGACGTCACCCAGCGAATAACGTTCTCTTTTCTTGGATTTGCATTTCGTATAGTAAAGGTTGAGGACGGATATACGCTCCTGTTGAGCGAATACGATCCTGAGCGAAACGAGCCATCATTGCGTATATACGCTAATGATTTTTGTATATGTTTCAAAAACTCGAAATATTCGATTTCCTCCGATTTTATTCGGTTCCCTTGATCGACGCACCAAACCCATCTTGCCTCCAAGCAAGGAGTTAGAGTTTAGAAGTTCCACGTTTTCGGAGTAGTTTTTCTAATCATTCAGGTAGTTTCGGTATTGTTGCGTATTAAACATGGCAAAATCATAGAAAAATAATAGAGAAAAACAAAAATAATAAGAATATGGCGATCAGAAAAGTGAAGAAGGAGGAACAAAAAGCAGAGAAATCGCCAGCGGGACTGTTGTAAAACTTCGAAAACTTTGAGTTATCGAGAAACCGAAAGAAAAATGTTGCCTTGTAAGTGACTTTCTCAATAATCGAGTACCGACCTACGGTATTCCAACTCGTGGTTTCAATAGCATCTTTCCGGGCGAAACAAACGGAGACGCGGTAGTTATCAGGATGCTCATTTGGGAGAACATTTCAGGTCTACACATGAACTCCTTCGGTAACAGATACCTATGAACTTAAGGTGGTCGGAAACTGTTAGTTGGACCTGACTCGTCTTCGGTCTGCACATTTTTGGTTGACATCGAAGGTGATGTGCGAGAAGCTCTAGTCGCACAAGGTTCGATGTCGAACAGACCTCTTGCCCCACATGAATATTGTGGGAAGCATCGAAGATATTGACTTCTCCAAGTTCAATATAACGATTGAAATCCTTGTCTCTCCGCATTCGAGGGCCCAGCTCCACGGCGAGAGCGACAAGATTCCAGACCTGGCTTAAGGAAGTTTTCTGCCAACTAAACGATACCACTGTGGACGAGGATAGCGAATACAGGAGAAGGACGGACCTGGATGCGAAAGGAGGAGGATGATGCTCAGAGCTCGCAAAACTGCCATCCAACAACGAAAAATGCTAAGGAGAGGTGAACTGTGGGCTCCGTCGGGTATCGAGACACGTTGCGTGGACTCGACTGAAGGCTCTGCGGAGCCAGTCGAAGGATGTGGCGGAGGTAATAATTTCTTCAACACTAGTTAAATTGGATTTATCTCCTGTGCATCAGCTAACTCCATTGTGACTTTCTTTGCAGGACAGGTGGGGTAGATGGATCGGCGAAGGCTATCGCCATTTACCGTCGAGAAGCGAAGGTCAAGGTGCTGTATCAAGAACCCAGCTATATCAGCAGCAGACACAGCCATGCTCTCGAAACTCAGCAGACTGTGATGATTTCGAAGAGCTGCAGAGACCAGCCGAAGCATCGAGTCTTCGAGCTAAGCAAGAGGCAAGGAGCTTGAAGTCTTAAAAGCGGAAAGTTCAAAGTCTCTTGGCGAGGAGAATGTCTCGCTGAGACGCACATACCGTGGCTGCGAAGGTGAAAACAGAGAGGCACAAGACAAGTTGAAACTGCTGAAGGCTAAATAGATGAAGAATTCGCAAGGAAGGATAGCCCTCGACTTCTGCTACTATGCTCTTCCAACTTATTTGGAGCATACAGCTTTAACAAGAAGCATGGGAAGAAGTGACAGATGCGAAGGATAAGGGAATTCAAAGAGATAGTAGCCCTCATCGCATGGGGGAATGCATCAAGGAGGATTACCTCTTATCAGTGCCGAAGAGCGGCTGCACGACGCGAGAGTGTGCCCGCGCAAAATAAGTCGCCTCGCCGAATAAGCCCAACCAAAATTTCATCTATCAGTTTGAAATGGAGAGAGGAAAAGGGCCTTCGAGCCTCTTCCACTCGCCATAGGCTCCTTTTGCTCCATATCCGATGAATTGTATATTATTAACTCTCTACTGTTAAATTTGGTAAACTGAAACAATTTCACATGAATGTAAACAATTAGTGGCGAACTTGTGCTCGCAATTTGCGGGGTCCTGTGGTCGCTTTGAATCAGTAGGGCGCATTTGCTATTAATTGTCTTGATATCCGTTCTCGGCATGTTGTCTGCTTTTTCTTTTGTACTCCTTCGCACATCGCCTTTGCCGGTAGGCTTGCAACCCAGTGTTTGGAAAGATTCAAACTAGATGCTTCGCAGTAACCCATAGGTAGACAAATTGCCTGGGAGTTTGTAGCAAAGCCCTAACCAGAATAGAAATAGTGTGGTGTACAACGAAGTGTAAACGTTCCGCAACCTCCCACTGTGTCCAGTTTGTGTTTTCCACGAATTCTAAGTTTAAAAGGACAAAGAATGATGACTGAGACTAGTAGGGTGTAAGTCAATCAATATACTGATTGCCCTTAAACTTGGGAAGATTGAGTACTTGTCTCCATAAGGTTTACTGTCCGTTCGCGGATGTAACGATGCTGCCTGCGCAAGGAGAACACTGCCCTTCCAAGTAAGACATGCTGCCCTTCGCAAGTAAAACATCTGCTTGCGCAAGTTAATAACAATATACATGGCATACATTGCCCTTCGCAAGTTAAACACCCTACACTCGCAGGTAAACCTGCCCTCCGCTAGTAGGGACCCTAAACTGCGCAGGTTAAGATATACATTCGTATGATTACATCTGCCCCGAATTTTTGAGGTATTACCTAAATGGGCATGTGCTTAGATTGGGGGTCACTTGCCCCTTTGCAAATCAAGATGCTTGAAAGCCTTAGTAAGTGAATTTACGCAATTTAACAACGGTAAATATACCTAGGCTAGTTAAAGTTTATGAGTAGATTTTTAGCATTATTCCTACGACTGAAATATGCCTACGTGATTCGACTTGCGTAGGGATAAAATACGTGCCACCGTTTGAGGGTGTGCCTCGTTGAGGTCTGTCCCGTTGAGGGCTTTGAAATGTAAGAGGAGGGGAACCCCTGATGAAATACTCAACACACTTTGGAAGTTTCATAAGATTGAAGGCTTCATCAATTATCTAAAAATTTACAAGGCCGCTTGGCAATTCGCAGCGTGGTACATGTCAGATCAACAAATTTTCAGATATCGGTGTTCCAAGGTGAGACAAGCGTTGTTGATTTGCTCCTCGCAGCTTGTAGCCATCACGTAGCACTTCGCCAATCAATCGGACCTTCAATGTGGGGTAGTTTGCCCTCTTTTGGCCCGACCTGTGGACCCATTTCGTAAACCAAATCACCCAGCTCTAGAGGTGATGATTCACCTTGTGTTTCCTGACATCTGAGCTTTAATTTGTTGGCGGAGGAGGGCAACCCCGGATCTCCGGTATAAGTCAAGATAGGCCGCAATGCTTCCAATGCCTTCGTCAGAATAGAGCATACTCGAATTAGGTCATACATTTTAGGGACACAAGCGTCCAACTCCCAACCCAAGGAGAAGGGAGTTCCCCGCGAATTCCGTCGTGTGGTCGAGACCATGAGCACATTGTAATGCTCTTCGACCATAGACCTTTGCGCTGTCCAACTGTCTGTTCCATGGCAATAATTGTGAACGACTCTACTGCCATGTGGCTGTGGATGCGGCTACAGAGCAAATGTGGGGCTATGCTGCCGACAGCCAAGGGTAGGGCAGTAGGAATCATTGAGGTCCATGTCAAGAAACTAGGATTGTGGCAATCCCAATCGCGTGATAACATTCTTCAGAGGAAAATCGCTACCATCCGAGACTTATGTTCAATGGCTTCAGCTTCACCCATTGTGAGTAATCACTGCTACAAATCAGAAATTTCTTTTGTCCGGAGCTGAGGGGAAGGACCAATATAATTACTCCCCATTTGCGCAAAGGTAAGGGCGATAAAACGGAGATAGAAGGTTGCGGTTTCTGAGAAGATTATGAATTTGACATTTGGGCATTTCTGACAAGTCATGGCATGCCCTTAACGACGCCATAGATCCAGTCGGAGCGTCGCCGATAAGCCCTGCCGATTATGGGAAACATTGCCCTTGAGGATAGCATCCAACACCATTACTCGGCCGCTCCTAGGCTGCCCCCCCCCCCCTCCCCCCCCCGCCCCTCCCCTGTTTCCCCGCAAGTGGGGTGTGGGGGTTTTAACTTCAAAATGGATGGCTAATCCCCTATGGACAAAGGGGGGGGGGGGGGGAAATAAAAAGGGGTATACTAGGCTATGGGGGGCGGGATGCGGGGACTAAAGACTTCTGTAACCCTATCAAATAAGAAAGATCTCGGCTCACATATGTGCTCGTTGGGGATTTGGGAGAAGTGCTCGTCCAGCTATACTCAAGGAAGTCATCCCATCCATGTCTGCCCGCGTCGATGAAAACGTCGCATTTCGTTATACTTCTTCGTCCTTCACCTCCCAAAAAACAGACTCGGGGAGGTCTCCGGTTGCAGATGCTTAGCAACATTAGATAGGGCATCACTTGGTGTTCGCGATTGGGTTCTTGAACAGATGAAAGATCTAGACCTTCCGCGTTCTTCTTCACACTACAATATGAATATACTCCATCCCTCGCTCATATCCTCATTTACGTGGAAGCACAACTGGAGAGTCGGACATTTGGCGCAATTTGCGTGCCCAGTGCCTGCACTTACGTATTCCACACCAAGGCCTGTATTCGCCATTGTCGGGCTGGACACTCAGTGGGGGCCCCCGTATCAAAACGTATCTCAGGAGATTACAAGATTCCTGCCTCCGCACACGTTTTGGGTGGAGGATCCACAAAACGTCCAATACATCGCTGAGGTTTGATGGAGGTTCGTTACTCTACGATGAATCTGCAAGACTGTCCCGTGGGCTTCTTGCTCGAACCTGAGGTTGAACAAATTAACGTTATGGCTCACTTTCAGCATTTCGTGCCTGATGATCAGTTTTGTAATGGTTGCGTGATGTGCTTGGTGTCGGTGGTAGATCACAATCCTGTGGCGCAAAGTAAGGCAAGCTTCTTACTGCCATCATTAGAGCCAACCAACGTTCTGTCGTAGCTTCGATTTCGCCTTGCAGAATGGCTACAAATAGATGGCAGGTGGTTGCCTCTTCTTGTTCAGCTACCAAATACGCGAGACAGCATGCAGACACCGAAGTAAAATATATAAAGTCTCACCTTCTGGGGACTTACCAATCGTGGGAGAGTAATGAAGATGGTTCCTGATTTTTGGAAGTCGCTTCAGCTTTTACTCATATTCAACTTGACGTCTTGTGAGGGCTTCGGAAAAAGATTGGCACTGTCCGACTTCGACAGAAAACCTTCCCAATGCTGCGTAGCAGCCCGTAGTTCTGAAGCTTCTTGCAGTCTTGGGGAGCTGCCAGAAACATGAGTATCGGGTCGCTCTATGCCTCGTCATCGTAGAAAACCAGAAACGTTTCGGAAGTAAACCCAAACACGTACATTTTCGGATTACTGCATGAAGTGTCGGGGTGAAGCCCTAGTTCTGAATGATCGCCTTTTGCTTAATGATCAGTGTCATGTAGGCTTCACAGCCTCCAAGCTGCTTAGCATTGAAAGATGGTGTTACTCTTGGAGTGCGGGCAATCTAAGCCAAGTGCATACCGTTGTCAATACAACCATTGTGGTGAGAAGGCGTGTCTGGTCGTCCTTAAGGGATTGAGGAACGAGAAGCACAGAACAGAGATCGGGCCCTGTGGTGAAGTACTATTGCTACTTGGGAAGTGAAACGATCTGGGGCAGGCGTTGTTGAGGGGTCGATCGCACATCTCATGCATTGGTGTTATGGCACCAAGATACAGGCCTCACTCGGTATTTGACAAGGGCGGAACCGATCCAAAGCTGTCACTCTTCACACGGCCTTATAGATGGCTCAATCTCTTTTTGTTCACTGCTCATGTGGAATACATCAAGGTGTTGGTCATCTGAGAACCTGGATGTTCTTCCACTAGATAAGCAAGACATCTTATACTGCCTAGCAAGAGCACCCTCCGTCTGTCCATGCTCCAACTCACCGTTCTTTCTGGGTGGTGGGGCAATGGAAAGTCTCTTGGAGGCCCCTGGCTCAGGGCGGGTGAGAGAGAAGGCAAAACAACAGGATGCATGGCCTTGGGGCGTCAGGACCATAAGACACACTGCTTCGTCTTTGCACCCTCTCAGATGACGCAGTCTCTCCTGCCAAATGGGCGACAGTGGTGAGGTAATCCTGGCGAATCTGATCACATAGACCCACTGCCACATACAACGAAATTCCCAACAGGAATGTGTACCAGACGCTTAATGCTTAGAGTTGGAACGACAAGGATACGTTGTAGCGACTGTTTCGACAAAAACTTACTTTCAATGTGCATTGTCTTCCATTCGGAGAGGAAGATGAGTATTCAACAGATCACGCTCCTCAAATCCATAAATGATACGGGATAGATCATGCATCGTGTAAACTCAAGTCTGAGATTCAAAAGCTTATGATGTCGACGAACGAGCCTGGATTGGAAACGACGACGCGCTTTCGCGATTTCATGACAACGGGGGAATCAGGGGGTCTTTACCTCGGACCTTTGCTTCACGATGAAAACCGAAAATATACTGGTTTTATATCAAGCATACTTTGAGACGAATTGCTGGCATAGCTTTGACCTCAGCAGGGTCCTCCGAGAACCCCCGAAATATGTGATATCCGGGAGTCGATGTCGCCTGTGGGCATCGTTAGACAGGTTTTTCAAAACGTTGAGAGAGGCTTCAATCCCTGATCGCAACGATTCCATGTGTGTAAGGTGAACAATCCAGTGACATGCAACACTGTGGAAGTGGCAATATGACTTATCCCGAGTGTCAACTGGTTTGGATTGATAGGAGGATCTTCAATGTGCACATTCTGCTACCATGTACACTTGAGAGAGCCGGTAATTCTCTACGGGGTGTATTTGAATTTCTTCCAGCTGTTCTTTTGAGGAAGTGCTCCTCCCAATCAGGGTACCGACTCTTCTGCATGTCCGCCATCTATGGCCTGGTTTGCGTGATTTTGGAGGAGGAACAGTCGCTTTTTTCTTGGCCCCTTCAACGGCGCAAGAGTCCTCAGCATGGATAGCGTCGGCTCTCTCATCATTCGTTCAAGCTGAAAACCCTCCTTAATCCATTTGGATTTGAAAGACAGTCTCGTCAATCCGATAGAATTATTCAAGATTATCGTCTGGAAGGTGGAATTGAAAGGTGTGTGAATGTACAAATCTAACCTTTCCATTGGGTCTGTGTTCCCAATGCAAACTGCTTTTCGCTCTGCGAGCGCCATGAATAGAGTGAAAGAAACAGCCAATATGAAATTAATGATGAACCTGTGGAAGCCGGGAAACAACTCTGAGCTAACCATGAGGAACGTCGGAGTACTGCACCATTGCAGTCATCCTTGGGTTGTCGCATAGATTGTAACTTGAGATGAGCATACTTGGGTCGGTGTTCCCTCATAAGACTCAGGAAGGAATTTTGATCTTTGAGATTGAAAGTGCATCAATCGAAGCAGAAAAGGGACTCTTGAGGTTAGGAAGTCTTGCAACCTCCCGCCTTGGGACGGGAGACACAATGCCCGTTTGTTAGCAATCGCTTCGGGGGTACTCCCCAGGTGGGACGACCGGGTCCCATCGTTGAAAGGCTCGGTAGAAAGGCAGAACGAGATGGTGTCATGGCGTCTGAGGGAAGAGGATGGATCCGTGAAACGGGGTTAGATCGTTAGCGAAGTGCAATCATATGAGTAGCTTGTTAAGCGTCTCGCCTTCTGCTTCTGAGAACCTTCTTAGCGTCATTCTCTACTGTTCTCTCTTTCTTTGAATAACTTGTACTTGCCCATCGAAGAGCTCACACGGACTTCTTCTTCTAGAGTCTCGAACATCTCGGTCATGGCATGATGGATTCATACCAATCATGTTGGAAGCGGAATGGACCCTTCAGTGATGAGTCGGGGCAATAAGAAAGAGCTTGGGAGGTGCGAGATTCTCCTAGCTCTTTTCCTCCTTCAAGGAACGCCCACTTCCCTTGTCGGAGTAGGATGCTTGAACTACTGGTAGTTTAATGTGGCAATGCACAGGGGTAGTATCCACGGCTGAAGTGTAGCAGACTTCACGCCAGCGTTGTTCTTCTCACGGCGAGTCTGAGCGTGCATTTCTCCTTGAGGGCTTTGAGCGGAGCTTCATGCTTGTTGTTGAGAAACCCCATACTCCGCAACTATCCGTGCTATCTCCTTCGGCACATCAGGGTAAACATATCTCCACCAAGTCTGAAGGGAGAGCTCGGCAATTAAGTTAGGTCTGCCACCAGGAGAGTGAAGGTCAGGGTGGTTTCACATTGGGTTGCTTCTTTCCCTGAGATGAGGAGGTCTCCTGTGTGGTGGATCACCTAAGCATATGGACGCACAGAAGGCGCACAGTGTAGACGTCGTTGATGCTAAAGATTCCTGCTCTCAGGGTGAGAGATGGGTGGAGGCTTCCTTTGATGCTACTCAAGAGAGCTGATCGGGGTTTGGAAACCGGGATGGTGGCACTTAAGTTCCGGAGACGCTAGACTTGGAAGAAGGAGAAAATCTTTTGGATAATCTCCCGCCGATGTAAGTAAAACGGAGGAGGAAAGGAATAAGCTCAGCTTTGAGAGAGAAGTGAGAGAGATAATCATATCACAACAAAATGGATTAGGACAGTGTAAGAACGGGGTGTAGAAACGGCTCGTAAAGGAAGAGACTGGATAGCATGTAACGTCTCTTAAGATCTATAAAGACCGTATATACACAAGTCTTAAATACCAAACTAAGTAAACAAGGTCTCTCTTGATGTTTAATTTAAACTTTGACTGGAGTGCACTCACTGCTGACACCAGATGGATCTATTAAATAAAAAACCTCATCCACTACTCACTCACTCTCATCCATCAGCATAGTTTTTAAGACTATCTCCATCCTATTCTATTTCAAAAATGCTCTCTACCCTCTCTCTTCTATCAATTACGACTACCTCCTGTCTCTCTCCTCTGGGTCAGTTATCTCGGTAAGTTATCGTCGGCAACCGTGTGATAAGTTCATTTTATGCGAGTTTTTTCGTATTTGTTGATTTTTGTTTGATTTGTGGGTTTAATTTGATGTAATAGATTTGGGTTGTCATGCATCAATTGAATCTCTCCTTCTGGCTTTCTCTTTGGGAGGAAATACTACATGTTACCAGGAACGAATGTTTTTTTGCATTCGTTGTTTGGGGATTTTTTTCAGTTCAATACTTGTGTGTTCTGTATATTTAATTTCCAGATTTCATTTATTTTTATTATTACTTGATTGCCAGATCTGATGAATTACTTTTTTTGGATTTTTGCATCGTTTTTTCAATATGTTTATTTCTGGATCGTGAGGTTTTGGGGTTTTTTTCATCTTTCGAGCTTCATTGATTTTTTCAATTATTGCATTTTTGTAAAATTTCTGGCGTTTTCAGTTATGATTGGATATGGGATGATTGCATCGTTTTTCAGTTTTTTGTAGTTAATTCCTAGGATTGTTCAAGTTTTTGGGATTTTTCAAATTTTCTTATATGGATTTCGGTTCATTTTGGATTCTTCTTCAATCTGTTGTTTTGTGAATAGGTAGCATTTTGTTTCTTTTTTCTTTAAATTTGTTTTATGTTGGTGATACTTGATTGGGTTTATTTTTGTTTGATTATTATTGGGTGTTTAATTTGTTTTTGGTTATCGGTAAGAAAAGCAGAAGGTGAAGTGTGAATGATAATGATAAGTCATTGTAAGTATGGTTGAATTCTAGATGGTAGTTGTACACGTATAAAGTATAAGATTATACACTATATTTAGTAATCAATGTTGCTATGACACATTGAGATATCTTTGGTAAGTTGTTATAGCTCATTTAATATATATGTAATTGATATATTTGAAAAGGACTGAAAAGTGTGGCCTGCTTGCATTGAATGGTAGTGGGACGAGGTTTAATTTTTTTTAAAAAATATTCCATAAAGACGGTTAAAGGTCAAAAGGTCTTTAGTGTGTAAAAGAGACCGGTTATATATGCAGATCGGCTTTGATTAGACCAAAGAACCGGTGTAAGTGACCGTTCTGATCGATTAAAACCGCAAAACTACGCGGCCTTAAACCTAAGAGCCTCTGCACCTGAGAACGGGATTGCGGTCTCTGACCTTTTTAACGGTCACTTTAGCTTGTTTTGTAAGGATACTGCTTAATAGAATTCAATCGACTCAAAGTTAGTAAAAATTGTGGGAAATGAACCTGTCAAGGGTAGTTATAGGCGTTGCTTACCTCTGGGGGTCGGATGTGTGACACTTGTCACATCCGGGATCGGTTACGCTGTTTTGCTTCTTAAGCTGTGTTTCTTTTACGGTGATCGGCCGGTTTCCGGACGATTATTTGCAGATCGTTTACCTCTCGGCTCCTGACACGTGTCACGAGTATCTATGCCAAGTTGGATTTCTTCGACCACACAAAACACGGCACGTGGCTTTACGTGCCACATCAATTATTATTATTATTATTATTATTATTATTATTATTTCCTTTGGCGATAGTTTGAAATGCAGTTTTCTTGTCTTCTCTTATGAAAGATCATATTATCTAGGATTTTGTAATATTTTTCGTTTGTTAGAGAATGAAAATTTAGAGTTTCATAATCTTGGAAAGAATTCAGAAAACCACAAAAATATGTTCAGCCAAGCAACTACGCATCAACATACGTTATGTCGAATCAGAGCGAACTCACATATTGTATTGTTTCAGATGAAGATTTTTATTAAAGCTATTTTAAATCAAATCTGCGATGTAACTAGTTCTAAGGTATTTTGTATTCTTATTGGAATTTTTGTTTTTTCTTCCATTGATTGTAAGTGTCTTTTGACTATTTTTATTAATAAAATCTTTTTTCTTCCGATACATCAAAAAAAATCCAATTCAATATTCGGGCCGATTTAAGTAGTACTAGTAAACCCAGTTGAGGCCCATTTGAACTTGCAAGTACTATCGAGTTTATATTAGCCCAAACACAAGAATTACCTAGGGGCTAGGGCTTCAAAAAAATATCTGGGATCTTGTAAAACGAAATTGATGAAATAAATAAACAAGCATTCTGCATTTCTGCAGGATGCAAATGTCACCAAGCTTCCAGGAAGTTAAACAATTAATATTTTATAATATCTTCTGACTTCCTCTTTATKAGCAAAGCTCTGAAATTAATTTCRCTTTTTTTTAATCAATTTTTTCTCATTTTAATGCCTGAATGAATATGATGATGTCGAGAGTAGGTAAATGTTCATTGAAAGATGGCTACTACGTGTTACTTTCTAACTTGTCGATATATATGAAGTTGATTGTGAAGATCACTCGGTTTAATTAGTTTCTTAATCCTACAAATCCCACTAATTTTGCTGTTTACTCTTTACGGACGGTGACACTGTGATAATACTCTCTTCGTAAGACCATAACACATTTACTACAACGATTCAACGTAAAATAAAGAGAAAAAATATTTTATCTTAATATCATTACAAATAATATGTTACAAACTTACGGAAATAGGGTCTTAAGGAGGAACTACAAGCTAAGAAAGGATCTTCATTTTTATTGAACTTAATTACACGAAAAAATTCAAGCTTAAAATTTACCTAAACTCAATAATTATTCTATGGGCGTGTTCGGCGCAGCTTATTTAGGTAGCTTTTAGCGTTTTAAGTAGATTAAAAAGCTACTTGTTCAATTTTATTAGCGTTCGACGTAGTAGCGTTTAAATAGATTATAGTGTTTTACGCTACTTCTTTAAAACGCTAGCATGACTAACGTTTGAGAGGTAGATTGTAGCTTTTTTCTATCTTTTTTTTATATTATTTTTTTATTTTCTTTCTGTTATATACTTAATTACTCATTACGTAGAAATTGTTTTTTCTTTGAATTTTGCATGAAAATAGGATTTTTTTTTACAGTTAAAATTTTGTTTCAATTTTTGCATGAAATGCAGAATGTAACTTTAGAATCTAAAGTACCTTTGAAATTTATTTAAAACACCCATAATAATATATATACATAATAATATGCATGATAATTCATTAAATTATATATAAAAAAAACACAATATTGTGAGCGCTGCATATCTAGTAGCAAGCATACGAGAATATGGAATCTGCATATCTCATAACTTTAATAAAAATATTAGTAACGCAAATTGCACGGTATATTAATGTGTATGCGTATGGGTGGGATAATTACAAGATTCATACGACTATACGAGTATGTTTGTATAT
>SNQN01008499.1:0-10369 GCA_008642245.1 Bassia scoparia | reverse complement strand
GCTGAGATGGTGGTGGCGGTGCTAACTTCTAAGTGTTGGTGGATTACTCATTGGTGGTGGTCGGGACTAGTATTGGATGGTGGACAACAAGTTATGGGTGATGGTGGTGAGTTAGTAATAGATAGGATGAAATGAGAGAGTAAGGGTAATTGAGTAATCCACTAACGTATTGCGGGCGAAATATGGAGTATTGCGGGCGTTGTTTAACAAAACCCTTAATAGCTCGATTCTATATATGGTCCATTGGTTCAATTGAACCTAAAAATATACTCCGTAATACTTCCTCCGTTTTTTTATGCCCCATTGTGAAAATTTTGAAAACTGAGACAAATTTTTAGTGAATTGATGAGGTGTATTGATTGGTATATTAATAATGTAAGTGGAGTCCAAAAAAAAGAGAAAATAAGTTATAGTAAGTGTATTGATGAATATTTTAATGAAGTGAAAAAAGTTGTCAAAACCCTTAGGTGTTGTTTGACTGTCAAGAAATAGCATGGGAATCGGAAATTCTTAAAAAGTGCATAAATATATGGTGTTGCTTGGTCGACATTTTTGACAATGTCATGGGAATTAAAACTATCTAGGAAGTTCTAATTCCTACAAAATGAATGAATTTATTTACCTAGGTCCCCTAGAGAATTGGAAATTCCCATGTAAAATTTAATTTTTCATGATTAACCACAAAATCATACATTTTATAGGAATTGTTATTTCATGTGAAATGAAACTTCATAGGAATTATTATTTCCTGTAGCCAACCAAACAAGTTAATTCCTCCGTATTATTAGCTCATGAACAAATGTAGCCTAGGAGCATATCAATGTATAGTGATGGTTTGTGTTGCGTTATAAATTCCATGCACGTTGCATAAAATTCATGAGTGGCTACCACTTTAATAAAATAATAAGGGGACTATTATCATATGGTTTTGAAGTAAACTTCTTTAATTTTGTGGAGTGAATTTGCACGTACTCCTTGTGGCACGTAGGCCGTAGCAGGCACGACTCGTAGTGTTAGAAGTCACGTTGGGTTTGATTGATGTGAGCCAAATCATGGAAAACCATCGTGTAAAAGAGAGCGTAAATTTCACATTTTTGAAAGGGAATATAAATCTCACATTGAAAGAATTAAAGAGTTGCTACCACACGCACTTTATAAAATTATGGGGCTACTTCCATTATTATCATGCGATTTTAAGGTAAAACCTCTCTAATATTATGAAATGGACTTACAATTTCCATGACAGATAAAACGCATGCCCTTTAACACAAATGACTTAAGTTACCAACATAAGTATGGAATTTTAGCCATAATTGCAAGTTTATGTTAAACATGGTCGCCTTATATGGTTGATTGGTCATATGAATGCACTGTCATATGGTTAAACGGTGTGTTTTTTCTAAGGTAATGTATATATTTTTAGTTCATTGAAATTTTCAATTTAATGCTTTGTGTTGTAAATTTTGGGGGAAAACCTTTAATTTTAGACTTTTTTTGCCAAAAAAAACTTTTAAAAACGCTTTTTTTGAGAAAACACATTTTGAAATATTACTTAATGGAAGAAGAGACCCAAAAAAAAAAACTTTGTTAGCATGCACCTTATCCCGATTTTCCAACTTTGACCTTGGTAATCCGGTGTTGACTCTGGTGCTACTTCTACATGCACTCCCTTCTTTTAATTGCACGCTAATTAATTTCCCTCTTATTTAATCAACCAATCATTATCGATCATCCTTAATAACTACCCAAATCACCCCATCACCACCAACCTTCAAACACCATATTATCAACACCACCAACAACCAACCTATATAGCAACCACCGATTTAGCCACTAGTCTACCTAAACCACCCCAAACTACCCACTAGACCCAACCACCCCGATCCATGCAAAACCACCCATACGACCCAACCATGCGACCCCAAACCACCCTTAATTGCCCCAAACCCCCATTTGACCCAAATTGCCCACTTGAACCAAACCACCCCGACCTAAACCATCCATTCGACCCAACCACCCCGACCTAAACCATCTATTCGACCTAACCATCCTGACCTAAACCACCCCAAATCGCCGCAAACCTCTCACTCAACCCAAACCCTCCACTCTTTCCCAACCACGATTTGATTCAATAAAACCTGGCCACAACCATTTTGAACCCAACCACTCACGTCAAAATTAGCTAGCGGCGATCCAAACGAACTTATCATCAAAGCAAAAGGAGAGACAATGACGATGGTCGGGCTTGGATGGTTGCGGTGGTTGGTTTGTTATGTATAGTTTTATGTGCTAGGCTAGGCCGCGATGGTATGGTAATGTCTTGGGGTTTTGCGATGAAGTGGTGCGTGGTTGCGGTGAGTCTTGGTGGTGTTAGACCAGGGTTCCTATTGTATATGGTAGGGTGGTCGAATGAAAGAATGGTGGGTGATTTGATGTTTGTGGTTTGCTAGTGGTGGTGATTTAGTTTGTACTAGGGGAGAAAAAAATATGAGAGAAATGGGTTATGGAGTGTGCAATTAGAAAAGGGGAGTGCAAGTAGGAGATAAAAGGTAGTCAATGTCGGATTCGTTGGTCAAAGTCGGAAAATCGCAAAGTTTTTTTTTTTGGGTCTCTTCTTGCATAAAATATTTTAAAAAGGTGTTTTCTCAAAAAAAAAAGAGAACGTTTTTAAAAGGTGTTTTTTGACAAAAAAAAGGTCTTAATTTTATGTCTTTTTCGTAGTTGCTTAGTGTGGAGTAGCCTTAAAATCAGAAACTTATCTTTCTTGCGTTGTTTTGTACTGTCATTCACATTTTACTTGAGCCGAATCCTGATAAGCGCAGCAGACTGCTGCGTGGTATTTTTTTTATTTTTTTAAAAACAAATCATAATGTGATCTGATTTTGTCATATCCTTGATTCATTTTATCATATCCTTGGTTTATTTTCACCAATCTTAGTGTGATTTTGTCATATCCTTAATTCATTTAAGCATATCATTCTTTCACACTTTGATTTGCAATAAATAAATAAATAAATAAATATAGAGTGATTTTGTCATATCCTTGATTCATTTTATCATATCCTTGGTTCATTTTCACCAATATTACTTTGATTTTGTCATATTCAGAGTTGACAATGAATCCTGGACCCGCCCCGGATCCGTATCCGTTTTTACGGATATGGATCCTAAATTTTTGATCCCTACGGATCCCGGTCGGATACGTACCCTGTCCAGAAAAACGGATACTGGTCCGGATATAATAATAGGATATGTATCCGGATCCGTTTATCCGTTTTTTTAATAATACATACTCCGTATGTTTTTGTTTACTTTGTGAACTTGTAATGTGTACTTTGTTATATTTTTATTTGTAATTGTTGAACTTTGTGGATTTGTAGTGTGTACTTTGTTTATTTTCTAAGTATTGACCCCAAAAAAATGTATGGAAGACTTTAATTTATTAAATGTTGTTTTGGCAACTTCAAATAGACGCAATTTTGCATTTATTCGTAGGATCCGTTTTAGATCCGTATCCGTAAGATCCGTCGGATATGGATATGGATCTTAAGAAAAAATATCCGACGGATACGGATCGGAACTGGATCCTTCTTTTAAAAACGGATTTGGATTTGGATCCGGTCTAGATTCGATCCGTTGCCATCACTAATTCACTAGTCATATCATTTATTCATTTAATCATATCCTTGTTTCACAATTTGATTTGCAAAAAKAAAAAAAAAAAACTGACTGCCATTTGTCACGTGAAACCCACCCATTTTTTTTATGCCCAAAATACCCCTCAGCTGCATTGCATTGTTGCACCGAACATTTCTCAACTTGAGCCCATTTCAACAAAAGTATGCAACTACACAACTAACAACAAGTGTCTTTGTCGAAAAAGATTACCATGATAGTGGCACAACATGTGCTATTATATAGAGTCAGTGATTAAACCTACACAGTTAGGATAAGAAGTGATTGGATAATTCCCTTACTTTTAGTCCTTTTTTTTCTTATTTGCAACTCAGTCCTTGCTTGTTTAGTTAGTAAACACGATACTTAATAAAACCATAATATATTAAAGTGCAAAGAAGAATACTAAATATTAGGATTAATAACATTAATTAGGAATCTTAAAATAATTAAAAATAATAAACACTGATTAACATAATACTTTAAACCGTACTAATTATCAGTTCACTACTTATATCATGAATAATATAACTTTCTGGCTTTATCAGCCCACCATGACTTCGCACAATAACTACAATAGGATTTCTTACCATACCTGAACTTAGTCCCAATGAACTTCCGGCTTCTTCTAGCTTCGCTTCCATACAAAACGTACTAACCTGACCCCCCTTCCTTAATCACACACCAACAATCTAATCTCCACCTAGACCGTATCTCTTTCCTATATTTGTTTTGGATATGATTGTAAACAAAAAATATACTGCCAAGAATAAGGTTCGAAGATAACTTCCCTTCTGAAAGAAAGTACTTTTATAAACTTAAAGATTACAACACTTACCACCAAACAAGCTCAGATTCTTGTCTTTAGAGAGATGAAACCTATCTTTCTTAAGCAATTTTGCTCTAGATACTAGTTTCATTACTCAGTATTTCCCTCAATTCTACCCTTCAAGCTTTACAATACTCCTATACTTAGAAAAAACTAAACAACCTTGATCTCTTCGAATGGCAATCTAATGTGCTTTACACTTTACCCATTAAACAAAGCAATAATACTCACCACACTATTACCAGCTACAAAGCTGAAAAGGAAAAGTAACAATAATGCCAAAGCTTAAGAAATAATTTCACATGCTCCGGTCCTAGTCCATCATGAGATTTGCATCCTTCATCTCCAACATTGGAATTCCCAATTCTATGAGGTTGTTCCAAACTCATGCCTTGAATAAGATATCTTCAAAATATCTGCATATATGCATCCAGTGAAAAATTTCTATAAGTTAGTTTATTCCTTCAATGACAAGATGTCCAGCTTCGACACTTCCAAGTATGAATTATTCATCCGAGACTATGCCTTTTATAATAGCAGCATCTCCTTGGCATAACAGTTTTCGCTACTCGGAATATTAATGGCGATTGCTCCTATTTTGTAGCTCCAAAGCCTATTAATTATGGCATTATATAGAAATCCCAACCTCTTGCTTGAACTGGGTTTAACCACTCGTCTTGTCTTCTGGCATATGATCAACTAAGTTTTACCACTCAGACCCAAAATATTAAATATTGAGGTTAATTTTCTCTGTCTGACCTCTAATTGCACTTGATTCAATGAAATAACCATTCGTCTCATATTTTTCAACCATTAAATATATACTTCTAAATTAGGCAATATTTCATAAAAATAGCATCTCGAAAAAAGATGCATAAACCCATGAATCATGCCGTAATTCCATCCTTCCATTCCGTCTGCATACCAGCTATCATTCTTCCATTATTCATTATGCGTATGATTATCACCATTGTTCTATTCCAGAACCTTGACAACTTCAATGTACCCTAGACGGAAATTCATAAAATTTATACTCCTGAACACTCAAATTACCACCCTTGAATCATGAACTCTTATCTTTTAATATTATTCCTGTAATCAGAATATCCATTGTAGTTATTAGCAAAAATTCTATATGGGAATTCCTTAATACCTGGATGCAAGCTCTTTATTAGAAATTCCATAAATCTAACTTTGATTCTTTAGAACGCATCAAAGTTGTTGTGCGGAAGACCCCTCACCATTTCTTCATGTTCCTAAATAAACTGTTATTTCTGATCCACCATTGGTGTTTGTAATCTTTACTGAATTTTTCTTGTTCTTTTTCCAATAGCATTCTTTCTTAGCTCGAGTCGCAATTCCATTAGCAAGTCTCTGGTTAGCTGTTGCAAGTAATTCTTTCGAACCCTTATATTTCAACTTGAAAAAAAAATGGTTAAGCATAATTCCAACGCAGAGTCTCCCTTCGCTTGCCAATTAGATAGGTTCTTTTAACATAAAACCTTAAGATCCTTTGCAAATCCTTCTACTAAGAAAGTTAGGAGCCAAAATTCAAGAATTTCTCAATTCCTCTTATGACTGCTAAAAATTCCTTTTGCCATTTAGTTTACCCATTCGGCTTTGTTGTAAACTTCCACTGCTTAACCTGCCATAATTTTCTCTCCTTCTATTTTTATTATACACTCCAAATTCAGTACGAGCATTCAGTCTCTAAATAATTCATCATCATATGGAATGTTAATACTGAAGTTTTTACATAACCTTTTAATTTGAACAATCTAAGTTTCTTCATTGACCAGCTCAAAAACATCTTTCTTTAATTTTTCCTTGTAATGGTTTTCTTAGTTTAAAGCAAAATTTTAATAAATCAGAATATACGTAAACAACCAAAAATCTTTTCTAATTGTTTCGTCTTCTTTTTATCAGAATTATCTAATTTTTCAAGGATTGTGTTTTTGTAAAATATTTGGTCCCCCTTTATCCTAAACCCAAAAATTCCAATTTCTTGTTACAAAGACACTTTATCTTTTCCAAAATTATTCCATGTTTAAACATTTCTGTAACTGCTTTTAAATCATTTTATGCCTTGTCTCTAGTTGGGAAAATATTAATATCATCATCAATGTAGACTAGACAACAATTTTATTCCTTTAAAATATTATCCATCCTTCTTTGAAATATAGCTCATTTTTTAAACCCAAATGCCAGACTAACCACTCTCATAATTCCCTTGAGGCACTAAATGCAGTAGTGAAATTTCTCTTCCATTTTACTTGCCAATACCCACTCTTACAATCCATTTTTAAAACCAAAGTTGCCGCCCTATATTATTAAACAACACATTTATTAGAATTAATATCCATCAAAAACGTATATCATTACCTTTCTAGATAATGATCATTCGAGCTTTACCTCTCTTCCTTCGCATGTTTCTCACCATGAAGCTGGATATTTATGAGCTTTGCTTTCCTAATTAATTTCTTTTTTAATAATCTTTTATCTTCATCAATTCTTGATATCCTAAGTATAAACCATTCTGCCTTACCCTAATTCATCTATTGATCTCGTAATTCTAATTTAGCATACGCTTATCTTTCCCATCATTCTAAGGTTGGCGAATATAATTCCTGCATAATTTTTTCTTTTTGTTTAATTATTCATTTTGATCACCGCTCATTTCTCAAAATTCTACCTACTTCTCTTGTTAGGATTACCCTTTCACCACGCTGCTGCGCTTAAATTCATTATTTTTATGAGTAAAAGCTCTTGCATTTCTAATTCTATGGACTGCATACCATAATAGTAAATATTATTTGATTACTTCTTGTGCATAGATATACATCTTTAAAATTATTCCAATAATCTATCATAAAGATTGATCAGTTCCCAAATACGAGAAATTACAGTTATGTTTCCATTTTCTATTTGTAAATTCAATATATCGCATGAAAAATTTACACTAATTGTCAGCAATTCTTACCTTCATAGTTTCTCGGCTTTCTTCCATAGATATTCAGAAGATAATGTTCTTTTCCAAACACACTAACAACACTATCAACGATATGCATATAATTCATATTTCATTATAATCCTCATAAACATATCTTAATTGGAATATAAAATCTATTCACATAGTACCTGTAATTTCAAGACACTTCTCCATTCTTAATTTCTTTCATTAAACAGTTTCGCTGATTGTTTTTTCATATAGCCTACCACTTTCCTTTTTTTCACTAGTTTCTCCTAAATTTAGTGGGAAGAAAAGCTTGAACAACATCAATTCATGTCTTGAAGTTCCTTCTTATTCTCCTTGTTTTAATTTCTCTTCCTTTTTGATAATAGAGTCCCATCTAATCTATAAGTCTAAGTTACGATCAGTCACTACTTCTGCGCATTATATTTATTTTCTGTAGTCTTTCTAATAATTCGAAACAACTTTCTTCCGCTCTTAAACTTTTTTTTTCTTCTATCCATAGAATTTGCCTATTCAAACTGTTTTTCTCAGCTTATAACTTCCTGAACTTGGGAATAGATTCATTTCATGTTAATAATCCTCCTTCGTCAATACTAATTTTACGTCCTTATTGCTTCTGGTTCATTAAACTTTCAACCATTCTCTTTAATTTATTTTTGGGGCGACCTATTCTGATATTTCTTTTTAATCCCCCCTTCATAATTTGCTCAATAACCTTTTACCTTGTTGATTTCTACCTATTTTAAATTTATATAACTTCCATCAAGTTATAGGTCTTTCCTGCATCATTCATTCTTCGTAATTAATTTTATACCCAAAATTTTTAGATCTGGTCTTTCCAAGGCTTACATTAAATAACTGTCACTTATATATATCTATTCTCCTTGGCTAAGACTGCAATTTATCCACTGATTTCTGATTTTTAAAACTTTTGTGCCTTAGTATCGCAAACAAAGCTTAAACATTAATCTTTTCGAATCTTTTAATGGAGTTAATTTAAACGTTACAGCTCCAATACAGAATAGTTATAAATTCTTTTTTCTTCCTTTTTCGCTTCCTTTTACATTATTTGGCTTCACTTGGATATTTTTGTCCCACATTAATTAATAGTTAATAAAGCGGCTTTTTCACATCTTCATATAACATACTTCTCCATTTCTTCTCAAACATATTTTGCTCTTAGTTGAACAAGAAGTTTTAAATATTTATCTTTGTTATTTAGGAAATCAAATCCTATGTTGTTGCATTTCTATCTTCTCCGTTAAATGCATATTTCAGCCTTAATTAGCTGACCAATTAATATTTAATCCCCTTTCTTCATCGTCACTATCTGGTTGCACCATTTTCTCACCATTTAATTATTCTTCATGTTCCATCACTTTCCCTCATACACGAACTCTTCAAATCTTCCATTATCTGCTTATCTTCATTCACTGATTTCATTATTCCTATTATGTTAATGCTAGTTCTAGGGCTTCATCTTCCGTAATTTCTACGTAATCCCAACTTCCTAGGGTTTGCATTAATTTGAGGTTTCCTTTTTTGCATTCATTGGCGTAATGACCTATTTCTCCACATGACCAACACTTACAATTTGTTTTCTTTTCAGGACAATATGAGGCCTTTCTAAAGAATCTAGTAGGTCTTTTATAATTTCCCTGTAATATTTTTTCTTATATTGCTCACCTCTATTTTTATCGAATTTCCTTCTTTTATAAAATTTTCTTTTTGTAGGATAATTCTTATTGCAGCCATATTAACTTGGCATATCCCAACAAGTTAAAATTTGTTTCTTAACTTGATGAGTTCCTGCAACTTCTCGACATTTCTTTTCAATCCAATTTCTTAGGAAACTTATTCTTTTTCCTAAGGTGTCATTAGTTCCATTCTTATATCTCCAGTCTGGATATTTCTCACTTATTTCTTCATTAATAAGACTTGGCAATTTATTAAAGAATATACCTAAGTTAGTTTGGTTTTCACCAATTTTGTAATAGTACGTCTCAAATTCCTTAATATAGGCTTCAACGAACTTTAAATTACAAATGGTTAAATTCCTTAGTTTTCTCTGACATTCTGCTATTTTTTCGTTATCATTTGGTCTATGACCAATGAATTCTATCTCAATGAATAGACATAATTGAGTGAACATAGCAGTTGGTAATTCCATTTGTTTTAACCTTACTTTAGTTTCCTCAGATATAGCTTCATACCAATCGGCTATACATCCAACAAAACTATGTTCAATATAATTTAGGAAGTTTTCTGAGGTCCAGTTTGTATTTAAGTTTAACACACTACTCATACTCCTTTTCCATTGTTCTAAGATTTCAAGTCTATTTCTTTTACGTACCATCAAAATTTAACTTATGCCCAGTTTGGCTTATAGGTTCAAGAGTGACTTCTTCCTTTTTAATAGTCTCATTAGGCATTATTTTAATATCAAATCGAGGAGTTCTTCCTGACACATACCTCGATCTAGGACAACTCGACTTACCTCGATATCTTGGTCGTTGGATTGCATTATTCATATAATTGTTTTCTATTTCTTCGTCGTGATCCAACTCTTCTTCAACTTCATTATTATTGTACTCAATTATTGCCTTTTGGGATTTGTTATTTAATTTTCTTTCTACTTCTTCATTAGACATGAAATCAATATCTTTTAACTTTATTATTCCCATTTGTTCATACAGGTCTTCTTCTATTGATGCGTAATTTGCTTCTTGTTCCTCATTGTCTGAGATAACCCATTTTTCAGCGATTATAGCCATTATTTTGTTAAGCTCTTCTGGATTATCTTTATTATCGAATTTTTCTTGTAATTCTTCAATACTCGAGTAGTAGGAAAATCTACTGTAAATTTCTTTTTTCTATTACTATTTTGAAAA
>SNQN01008498.1:0-23797 GCA_008642245.1 Bassia scoparia | reverse complement strand
CATACAACTTAGTCCAAATTGGTGTTGTTACGACCAACTTGTTATGGCGTGATTACAAATGCAAGTATATACTCCATATTTAGAATCATATTTTTGTTTGAATTTCTTTTTGTGCATGAAAAGGGCAAATACAACAATGTCAATACTTGTACACTTGTGTACGAATAAAGGATAGAAGACGTACGATAGCATATACTAATATTTTGGAGCTTAATTTGAAATCACACTCGTACAAGTATTATGTACGTGTTTCAAACGCTTGATAAATTGGTCAATACTGGTGTTACGTAAGGAGAATAGTGGTAATTTGATAATCTTCTATACTAATGATGGCTAGAAATTTGACCAATAGGATCGAACAATAAAAAAGGCTTAAATGCTTAAAAGGGGTTTTTTTTGAACAATTAGGGTATTCGTCACCGATAGCAGTGACTAATCCTCTCATTTCAGGCGCTCCACTTAAGGGTTAAGGGAAAAGCTCAAATTCTTAAAGGGGGTGTTCGTATGTGGGATTATAGGTRGAGAATGGGGATTATTAATCCATAATTTTTTTATTTTAATGTTTGACATGTGGGAATTGGGTTTTAAGGTGGGAATGAGAATGAGATTAATTAGCCTCTATTCCCCCATATTTATTACCTAGTGGAGGTAGGTAGTAAATTTATAGGAATGAGATTATTTTAATAAAAAGACTAAAATAACCTAATCTATTATTTATAATATATAATATCTTACACCACTTATAAAAGGATAAAAGAGTCATTTTTCAATTTAGCCCTTATATTAATTCCACATATTAAACATGGGATTTTATATTCTTCAATTTTATTTTCAATGAAATGCCAAACAAAGGATGGGAACTATTTACTGAATTCCCACCTATTAATTCTCATTCCCACTCTCACTTTCATCTTATATTTCTTAAGTTTTCATTCCCACATACCAAACATCCCGAAAGAAAAATTGCATCATACAACAATACTACAGGTCTACAGGTCTAGTGTTTTCGAATAGTGTCATATTATCTTTGAAACTTGTACTTCCTCCGTTTTCCAATACATGCAACAAAGGAAAATATTTGTGAGAGATAAAAAATTCATTTGTTGCAAGTATTGGAAAACGGAGGAAGTAATATATTTACACGCTAAATTATTGAGAACATATTTCCGCACTCTCCCATTAATTTCCGCACTCTAAATTATCTATCGATCGACCGTTTTGACATTCGCTAGGTAAATAAGTTTAAAATTTAGACAAATTTGTTTCCGGTATGAGCACAMCGAGACATTGATGGAGCATTGACTCCGATGAGACGTAATTAATCAAAGCTATATAATTAACAAATAATTATAACACAAAAGATTGTACTTTTGATTCTAAATATTTTGATCAAAATTTCAACTTTATTTTCCCAAGAGATTTTTATTTTATTATTATTTATTTTTAATTAGTGGAGTAGTAAAATACTTCCTCCGTTTTCTAATATTTGCAACAAATGAATTTTTTATCTCTTACAAATATTTCACTTTGTTGCAAGTATTAGAAAACGGAGGAAGTATTCGATGAAGTTCATGTATAGGTGTAGGTCCAAGTAGGGATCTCTAGAAGAAAAGTCATAGTCATAAATAAATAAACAAGAATATTATCACAAAATTCACAACTACAAGACCATWAGACCATCATCATATATTCATATTCATATGTGAATAAACAAGTAAGCGGGAGGCAAGAAGACCGGAATTGACAATTGACATTTGACATTGAAAATTTGACAAATAAATACAAGATGCATTGTATATTTGTATATAATAAATTAATAATAATCTTGATTTTTTTATAACCATTTTTCTTATTGTCATTTGATTAAAAATTAAAATATATTCCACTAAAAGCGTGTACTACAGTATTATGAATGAATGAATCAACTTGGTCCAAGTCATCTAGCAACTTCCTGGCTTAATTACACCTTATCTACTTATCTTTTAACTTTAATGCATGTTGATGCACATTATTGACCACTCATACTCTTAATTATGGATTAAATAAACTCATAAAAATTACGAGTAGATATTTATAATACTCATCATACATCAAGGTGAATCAACCAAGACTCGCTTCACTATATTTTGACTTGTATATTAAGAAAAACTTAGAAGATTTTTTCAAATCGTGAACAATATCAAGATTTCAGACGTATATAACTTTTGAATCCGAGTAGTTAAACTTAAAAGTATATGACCCTTATTAGCTAGGAGGCATTATACATGACGTCCATGGACCAAGGGTTATGTTTAAGCATTCCATTCACTTTTAAAAATGAAAACAATTTAGGAATTTAAGATAAAGTTACACATTATTTGAGACAATAAATCATTAATTCAACTTTTTTATTTCTATTTTAAGCTTTTTAGGATTATGTTTAACATTTTGCAATATTCTAATCTAATCAAAATTGCTTATATAATAATTTTCGAGTAATTAGCTGTCCACTTAGAGGGTCCACGTGCACTCTCTCTCGTGTTGGATATTGTGAGTGTGTTTCCCTGTCTCTTATACACATCTCTCCCATTAATTTCCGCACTCTAAATTATCTATCGATCGACCGTTTTGACATTCGCTAGGTAAATAAGTTTAAAATTTAGACAAATTTGTTTCCGGTATGAGCACAGCGAGACATTGATGGAGCATTGACTCCGATGAGACGTAATTAATCAAAGCTATATAATTAACAAATAATTATAACACAAAAGATTGTACTTTTGATTCTAAATATTTTGATCAAAATTTCAACTTTATTTCCCAAGAGATTTTTATTTTATTATTATTTATTTTTAAGTAGTGGAGTAGTAAAAATATTCGATGAAGTTCATGTATAGGTGTAGTGATGACAATTCAATTCGGATGTTCATGTAGTGGAAGTTTCAAGTAGTGGAGTAGTAAAAATATTCGATGAAGTTCATGTATAGGTGTAGTGATGACAATTCAATTCGGATGTTCATGTAGTGGAAGTTTCAAGTAGTGGAGTAGTAAAAATATTCGATGAAGTTCATGTATAGGTGTAGTGATGACAATTCAATTCGGATCCGACCCTAATTCGCTCCGATCCGAGGGAAAATATGCGCTCCGAATCCGATATAAATAAAGTCCGACTCCGACTTTGTTAAAAAAATCCGACTCCGAGTTGGAGAAGGGTCGGAGTCGGATCTCACAAAAAATCCGACTATATAATCCGACTCCGACATTCATACAATTATTATCATTTAATTTTTATATTTATTAGGCTACTTATGTATAATGTATAGCCAAAAACTTTATTTCATATAAAAAAAGTAAATATAAGAAAATTAATAGGAAAAAAACAAAAAATACACTTAAAAGTAGAGAATTTTTTTAAATATATATATAAGGGAGAAAAACTCGAATTCAAGTCGGATCGGAGTCGGAGTCGGAGTCGGATCTCGGATTTAAATCGGAGTCGGAGTCGGATTCTCGGATTCGGATCTCGGAGTCGGAGTCGGATGCTGATTTATAATCCGACTTCCTGTAGGGTCGGAGTCGGATTATGCATAATCCGCTCCGAGTCCGGTCCCTTATACACATCTAGATGTGTATAAGAGACAGCATTTTTATATGATTCACCAAAATTAGATATTAAATATATATAATATCTATTTCCGACACAATTCAACGTACCACTCCGGTAATTTTCTGGATTTACTGTTTTTACCAAGAATCCCATATGTATTTAATCAAGTCACGTTTTTTATATCATCCACATTAATTGATATAATGTTTTGATTTACTTCAAAATAATTATTTTTAGCATGGTAACACTGAAAAAACTTATGCACCAAAGTGTAGTATTAATAAATAAACTTACAAATTATTGTATATATCAAAATATAAATCAAATTAGAATTACAGTATAATATATTTATATCGTTTTAGTTATCTAATTCCCAATTATTTTTGAAAGAAATTATATATAGTATGTGCATCGCTATATTTCAACGTAGGTAAACCTATCATAAGAAAATAAATCAAACATGCTCAAGATTAGCAAAAAACTAGTTTTGTTATGTTGTGTATAATAAGTTTAATACTTTTTTAAAAGTATGTCACATATATTCCTTTTATATACGGAGTAATTGACAAAAAAAATCATATAGAGTCTTTTTATAATAATTTTTTCTATCATTTTGGAAGCATTATTATCATATTGTAATAATATTTTAAATGTGTATGAATTTTTTTAGCTTTCTATATTTAATAAAGTTGAAAAAAGTAGGGGTGTTCAAAAATATCCGATATGATCAATCCGATCCGTGACCCGGTTGATCTGATTCGAAAAATCGGATATCCGCACCGATTTTTAAGGTTTCGAATATTTCAGATCGCGGATCAAATGTATCGGGTTGGAAAATAATAGTTCGGATATCCGAAAATTTTGAATCTCCGAATTATCCGATTTGAACACCAATAGAAAAAGGAGGGAAAGTAATTCACAAGAATGTGCCGAGTGGTAATTTTGGTTTTTGTGTTTTCGTATAAAGTTGTTGATTGAAGTTTGCACATTCTTATTTATTGACTATATCTACCTATTTAGGGTAGAAGGAGAATTAATCAATGTGAAAATTATTTTGTACTATCAAAATTCAAATAAAAGCTATGATGCGTCCACATTTTAAATTCAAAGGACATTTGATGTGATGGACAGTTGTTCCAGTTCAATGAGTTCTAGGCTCAATTATACGTAAAGTTACTAAATTACATACCCTTGGAAAGCCCATTCAGGGTGAAAATACCAAAATACCTTTCGCTGTAAGGTTTCTTGTATAAGGAGAAAAGGTCAAGGAACCCCGCTTGAATTTACAAGATACTATTTTTCAAGAGCACTATCAGGTTCATCTCCGAGATGAACTAAAAACCACTTATCTCATGCCATTATTGTAATTTAATGTACTTTAGTTAAGTAATCACATGCATATGAGTAGAACAAATAAAGCACAAAAATTTCCAAAATGGCACGAGATAAGTGCATATTGGTTCATCACGGAGATGAACCAATAATTTCCCATTTTTCAGCTATAAAATTTAGTAATTTTCTAATAAAATTAGACCATTTGATCACACTATAACTCAAACAACTGTATTTTGACCCCAGTTAATTATACGTCTAGATCCGCCATTGCATTTGAGGCCCTCAAGGCCCACGCGGGACCCGTTGTGGTAAGGAATTTGTTTATTACAACCTTGCCATTGTAACAACTCTATAAATATCCCTCAAAACCGTACTCTGAGGTAACTTTTTTCTGATGATTATCTGTACTTTCCTGCACATTCTCTCTCTTGTTTCTCTCTCTAGTAGAAATCTGATTTGAGCGTCGGAGGGACGTTCTTGGGTGAAACCCCCAGGACAGTCACCGTTTACTTTGGTGCAGGTCAGAGACGGAGAGAAGGGCGTTTGAACGTACCCAACCACTACCCTACGAGCCCGAAGGACGCGAAAGCCTAAACTTGACTCATTTTGTACTCCTTTTTTAAAGTTTCAGTCGCCTAGAACAACCGTGCAGTGATAAAGTATGTAACACTGATTTTTATGTACACGAGATGTGTGCTTAGACATACGAAAATTGTATTAAAAACAATTATAATGTACTAGATTATCTCTTGTGCCTTTGCATGATTTATTAAATTCGTTTTTTTAATTAAAAAAATGTCATTTTTTTGAAAAAGTGTAGTGATAAAAACATTAAACTCTTTAGGAAGCATATATTATTGTATTTTTTTATTATAAAATAAACTAAATAAAAAATTACATTTATTATTATTATTTAGTTTTTAAAATTGATAAGAATGATGTCATTATTGTATTTTGAGGGAAAAAAATTGCATGAGGGTTTAACATGTGGCAATTGATGATGTCGACAATGGCTTGTTTTAGTAATCATTATTAGTTATAGTCTTATAGATGCGTTCTAATGACAATACAATATAATTTATTTGAAATTGTTTTATAGATAACTGAAATTCAAAACAATACTCCGTATGTACCATATATCAATATATGTTCCAATTTGTACCCGTCTTTGTGGCTCCTTCGCACAAAATAAAATAAATAAAAATAAAAATAAAATATATGTTGCAAACTAATTTAGAGTAACATTAATTGATTTTTAAGTTTTTTTTCCTTATTAAGTTACATAATAATGCGTTTTTGATTTATAAACACACAATAAGCAAATGGATAGCTAGTTTAGGCACATCAATTCATAGTTATACAAAGTTCATTAAGGATATAAAAATCTTTTAAGAGGGGGACACCATCTTTCTTTCTCTTTCCATGATATAATAGAGTTATAGAGACATTCCTAGACCTTTACTAAAGGTGGTAAGTGGTAAACGTGTTGTGTCATGCCGATTATCTAAATGGGTTGAACTCATCCATTATTTAGCCCGACCATTTAATAAATGACTTGCGTTGTGTGACTTGTGTCAACTCATTTACTTAAAAATACTCAACACCCTCAATCCAACCCCGCCAATAATGAGTCGATTTCGTATTGAGTTAGTGTGTTATGTTACTTTTTACACATTACAACCTATTTGGATTGGTTCAATGTTAGAAAAGAAAGGAGAAAGAAAGGAAGGGAAAGGAAAGGACGACAAATTAAGCTCATTTCCCCATGTTTAGTTAAAATGAAGAAAGTGAAAGGAATCCATTATTTGGTTATACATTATTAGCATAGGAAGGGAAGATAACGGAAAGGAAAGAAATAGAAATTAAGTTTATTTTCTCTTTTCTCTGAAATTTCCCAATTTTGGGAGGAAAGGAAAGATAAGAAGTTGTAAAGAAACTTTCATGTCAATTCCTCCTGGTTCATTTCCTTCCCACTTTATTTTTTTTCAACCAAATAACGAAGGGTGGTATATTTTCTTCAACTTCCTTTCCTTTCCCCCCAATTCCTCCCAACCAAACAGACCGTAAAGTAAAAAATAGATGAAATTGTATCGTATCGTGTCAGCCTGTTCACTTAAACGGGTTGTCCCCTTCAATCCTGATCTGACCTATTTAATAAATCGATCGTTTTTGAAAAGATGCCTTTACAATAGATTTCCAAAATTAATCTACCACAAACTTTGTTATATTTTCTCCTTATGAGCTAATTATTTTATAAAATAATAATATAATATTTCTTATAGCTAGATTAAACAAGTGAAATTCAATAATTATTTCTAAAAATCTTGAAGTAAAAATTTATTTTCATAAAATATAACTAAGATAAAAAAAAATACATATAAAAATTAAGTTAAAAAAATTTATGAAGAAGAAAACGATAATTTTATGTGTCAAGAATCATAAAGAGAGAAAATAGCGAGAATAGATCTACATTATTATTACTTGATGTGTTTGTTGTGTTTGTTTCCCATACAATTACATATTTACATTAATATACATAGTAAACATAACATAATCTAGATACAACCCTAATAACCTAGAATAACCTAATGAGCCTTGGACCTATGGTCCAATACCGTCTAACATTATGAATTTATGATATTTGCTTTAGAAAATGATAAAACTTAGATTTTAGATGAAAAAATGTTTAGTTATAATTAATTTACATTACAAAACTTATAATAGATTGATTTTGACAGTTCATTGTAAAAATTTTCACATATATGACTCAACACTCTCAATAAACCCGCTAATAACGATCGATTTTGTTCAAGTTAAGGGGTCACGTCAATTTTTACCATCTCTAACCTCAACCAGCCGTTTAAATTTTTGGGTGATATCTTACTTTAGAGTGAAAAAACAAAGGTAGGAGTATTTTATTTCGAGTCCAATCCTCCAACTCATAAAAACGCAAGTGGCACGTGTGTATACCACAAGCAGCTTCTCTCTCCACTTACCACTATTCGATTCTTTGCATCTAACAACACTAATRTACTTTGGCCTGAATATCACTCTGATCTCTCTTAGTTTTCTGCTTTGACCAATTAATCAAGATGCCCTTAATCTAGCTTAGTTGGATTTCTTTTATATTAATTAATCCCTAAACAACACTCCTGCTTATGCTTTATTATTAATCTTTCTAACCTCAACTTGTATTAATTAGTCAAATTAATATTGTTTATCATATTACTTTACGATTATACCTTCTAATTATGAGTTAATCTTACATTATAAGCCTTATTTCAGCCTTGTTTTGTGGGGTGGACGGTGCCGTTTTAATTAATTGATGTGTTGAAGTGTTTTAGGAAAAAGTTTTATTAGACTATTAAGGGAAGTGTTTAATTATTTAAGACTCCGAGTTATCACAATTTATTGTTGTGATTTCACCAATCGGTAAATGGTGATCGAGGCTGAACTTGACTCGTAACGACATAAACTTTGCAGAAATATATATATATAGACAACTGTTACTCGGAACTGGTTTAGGTTCCACCGAAGGAAGTAGACGCGGTTAGATAGATGGAAATTAAATTGCTTGCACGATCAAATTATGTCTAAATTAGCTTAATCCTCTGCTAAACCTTCATTATTAATAGAATTAGATTAATATATGTTGGACATCACAACATTTTAATACTGATGAAATATAGCTCACCAACACTTAGCACTGTAGTAGTGCTATCCACACAAGCTACTTTGCAAACTGTTAGTTTCCTGTAATATGAATTGTTCTTATCAATTTAATTATGGATAATCCTATCTAACTTATAAATTCAGAAAAAATATTCTAAACATAATAAGCCAACATAATTATAGTGATAAGTTGAATTTTGCTAAATAATATCGAGCTTGACTTTTTCAAGTAGTGTTCAACAACCTCATTTAAATTATCTCACTGATAGATGACTGTCCTTTCAATTGTCATTGCACTCATAATGGAAAACGAAATATTTATTTTTTAAAAAATTTTAAAACCGAGACGATTTCAACTCTATTCAATAAGTTCAAAACAAAAGAGTGGGGGATAGCTCTAGTGGTTAAAATTTTCCTCTCGATTTCAAGAGATTCTGAGATCGATTATCTTCCCCGCATTTGTGGCTCTTTTAAAACAAAAAAAAAAGTTCATAACAAATTTTTATCGAGTACAATAACTTGTCAAATATTTAAATACGAAGTATGTTCATCTAAATAAGCACATGATCTGCGTGCTATGATACATGTGACATGTGAGTTGCATGTTGGATCACCCTATTCATGCATTAATCTACCATTGCAAAATCTTAAAAGAGAGTAAATTTCTATACCTTTTAATTCTTCGATCTACTCCTCGTGATCTTGTCTCCAAATTTTTGTAACATTTTCTCAAAAAAGTCTCACAAATGACAAATTATGGTCTTTTTGCTGCAAAGTATTAAAAACAGAGGAAGTATATTTACCAAATAAAGCAGTAAAACGTTTCGATTTTCAGAGATGGACAGAATGAATTCGGAATTATGGTTCTTGCTTTATGTATACCTCAATTTAGAGAGCATGAAAAAGCTTACTACTGCATTTCCTTATTTCCGATAGAGGTTAATTAGCTCAATCTCCGATGTTTGGTGAGTATTTATGAGAATCACATTTTTTTGTATAACAATGTTATTTTTCCGATTTGGGTTCATAAAATCATATTAATTTTATTATTTTTTCTTGTGATTTTTTCTAGATCCCTTTCTTGGACTACTGGAGAAATGACAACACTTGGTGTCATTTGGCTGGAAACCGCCTTCACTTATTCAACACACCAGATACTACAAGCATTCCGTTGGGCAATGTTATTGTTTGTTACCATAGTCGCTTCAATCGTTTGTTTCAATTTTTCGTCCTGATCCGTGACGGGCTATGGATTGTTAAACATATCACAGACTTATGTTCCTATAATTGCAATGTTGATTGTAGATGTAAAAATGTAAGACCTCAGTTTCATTATTTTGCATCGTATAACAACTCAGGAGTACATACTTTAAATTACTTTGTTTTAAAACAAAAGATTTTTGCATGGTCTTGTGTTTTTTGTATACAAATTCTTGGATATGATGAGAAACAGTGGTGTACCCAAGATTTTATATCTAGTGTAACACGAACTAAAATAAAATTTGTAGTGAAATTTAATAAAAAAATTATAAATTATTATGTTAAGTTATATAAGTACATAATATCAAATTTCAATATGTAGGAATGATTTAAGATTTAAGCTTTCCCACAATCTTATATGATTTACCAAAATTAGATATTATATACGAAGTATTATATATAATAAGTGTAGTATTAACAAAAAAACTTACAAATTATTGTCAAGTGTTTTATTTTATTTTACATAAGATATGATATAAATTAAACCAGAGTTATAATAGGGATATTATTACATATCAATCTGTCTTGCATGGGTTCACAATAAATTTACTGTGAACCCAAACAAACTCACGTGTTTTTCAGACATCATAGTTAAACGTCGCATACGCCTATTGAATATTACACACAAAGTTTCCCAATAAAATATTTTTAGCATCAATGTTAAAAAGCCTATAGAGTTTTAACTTTATTACACATGTACTCCTATTGAATAGGATTTTTTGAGGATACCTAACTTTCCTCCAATTTTGAAAATAAATACCTAGTTTCCAATTTATTTTACTTAAATACCTATTTTCGTGAAAAGTTTTGACAATCAGTACCTAGTATCATATTTCCGTCGAAAACTTAACGCCGTTTGTGTGAAATTACCTTTTTACCCTTCCTTTTTATTTTATTTTCCTCTTTCCTTTTCTTCTTTTTCTCCATCCTTCCCCTGCTCAACACACCCCTTATTTTCTTCTTCATTCTCCATCACCACCATCTGAAACCACCCRCCCAGACCCGTTGACCCCAATGAAACCACTCACTCAGCCCGCAAAAACTATCGCCGCCTCCTTCCTCCATTCCAATCGCCGTCATATCTCCACCGCCACCATCGTCTGCCTCCTTTGTTGTTAAATGGATTACCTTTTTTTTTACAAGAAAAAAATCAACTAAAATTAAGCAACCAAATCAGCTACAACACAATTATTAGCAGCAGCATTAACCCCTAGATTAATTGAATTCGCATGTGGTGCAAACCCAGAATTGCGTATTTGAGGAGCAGGGGTTTTGGGGAGTAATAATGATGAATTCGCAGCGCCATGGATGACCTATTCGATCCTGATGAGTTCCTCGATGTTGATTCCGCTTCAACCTTTGGTTTTGTTGACGACGACGACATTCTCTTTGATCACACTCTTGTTGTCCTCCTTCAACTTCTCTCCCTCTTCGCAATGATCGCCTCTTAATTTAACTTCTTATTGTTATTTTTTTAATTTAAAAATTTGTAATTTGTTTTTGTGATTTTGATGATTAATTGATGTTTGCTAGTGGTGGGACGATGCGAGGAAGGAGTGTGAGAGTGATTTTGCTGGAAATGCTTAATAAGAATAATTAATATACATTTTAAATAAAAGGGAAGAAAAAGGGATGTTGGTGGATGTGTTGGGTTGTTGAATGTATAAAAGGGAAGAAAAAGGGGAAAAAAATGAAAGAGAGAGAGATTAATGGAGGAATTAGAAGAAAACAGAGAAGTTGGTGAAATGGAAGGAGAGGGAAGAAGATGGTGGAACAGGTACAACAAAAGCAGGCCCCACCTTTTTGACGTTTCTGAACGTGTTTTTGGCAAAATCCGTTACTAGGTACTGATTTGTCAAACTTTTGCGGAAATAGGTATTTAAGTTAAAAATAAAACTGAAAATTAGTTTCTATTTTCAAAATCGAAACCAGAAGTTAGGATTTATCCTCAAAATCCCCAATATTATACGTGTACGTGTTGAAGCAAATAAACAATGGCGTTTAGGAGTCGTGAACTACAATACTATTTGAAGGGAAAGCTCACCTTTTATTATTTGACTTGATTTTTCTAATAATTTATACATTTACATTATACTTTTAGTTATAAACTAACTAGATTAATTCCCGTGCGATGACGACTTTATTAAATTTATTTGTAAATTTTTATAACCAAAATTGTAATATTATGATAGACATATAAACTTTTTTTTTGCAACCAATTGATAAATACCTCTAAAAAAAACAAATTGAATAATACAAAAGAAAATGATGTAATTTATCTATGATTGTTATAAATTATATACAATGAAAAAAAAATTTATCCTTTTTTTTCGATAAAAAAATTGTAATTTATACATAATAGTTGAAAAATAATAAATGTATATTTTTTTTTATCTCAAAGCAAGTTAAGTATGAAGAGAAATTAGAAGAGTTAGTATCAATTCGTTAAGATCCACTTAAATTTTCCAAAGCACAATTTATAATTTATATCCAAATTTTTTTATATATCAATGCAATCATGCATTAATTAACTTGAGTGGAGGAAATTTGGGAGGGAAAACTTAGAAGGTGGGATGCTTTAGTACTATATATAGATATATAATTATATGCATGATGTAATATTACAATATAATATTTATATTCTATATGTATATTTTATCTATATTGTGTCGATTGACATATACTTGTATATATATTGTATGAACTTAACACTATTATAATTGTACGTTAATTAGAATTTGTATCCTAGCTATACTAATCTTAAACTTTGTGTGATATTATGTACTTTGAATGATATTAGTACTTAGACGGAGTACCACTATAATCTACTTTGTATCGATACTTATATGATATTTATTTATATGTACTTTCTACATGATATAATGTTATAATATACTTCTCTATCATATTATGTACGAATAAATGACTCGTTATCTTAAGATATTATGTACTTCCGAATGATATTGTATAATTAATACGATCATAATGTACTTGTAATAATATATTTATATCTTATACTTGTGTGTAATATTATGTACTCCATACTGAATGATATTGTGTATTTTAATATGTTATAATGTACTTCTGTATCATATACTTATATCTTATACTTGTGTGTTATTATGTATTTCTACGAGGGACATCACGGGAAAGCCTCTCTCTCTTCCCTTTCTTTCTCTAAAGCAAAATAGTAGAAATTTCGATCGGGTTCCTTTTTGGGCCGGGCTTGCCGGTGAGGGGGTGTGGGTCACCGCCCCTTTACTGGCGAGTCCCCGATCTATCGCTGGCCGGAGTTTGGACAACTTTTGACCGTCGACGCGCCGTCGACGATTGGTTAGAGTTCGTGCGGCTTCCTCGTTTGTGGGCTTTACTGGTGGCGTTTTTCACCGGCGACAACGGGGACGTTCCCACCGCCAAGGTCCGGGCCCCCTCTAGCCTACATTTTCTCTTGTCGTCGTTCTAGTTTAGTCGGCTGTGGGTTACTCATTTTCCGGTAGCGTTGTTTAGTTTCTTTTTAGTTTTGTTTTTTATGAGTTTTAATTTGTCTTTTAATTTGCTAAGTTGGTGGTTGTTAGTTTAGTGTGCTGGATTTGTGTTTACTGTTGCCAACTACCCATGGTTGGTAGTGCTTTAGTGTTTTAGTTTTAGTTTGGTCCCTTTACGTATTGTTGCTCCCCCACTCCTTTCAATTTGTTTTTGTAGTTTGTTTTTAGGTGGATTCTTTCTAGTTTTTTTGTTTGCTTAGCTTTGTGTTTAGCACTTTTTAGTCGTGTTGTCTTCTTGATGATGGGTACTTTGGTAAAGTGTACGAACCTTCAAGGGGAACTCAAAGATCTCCTCTTTGATGGGAGCAAATTGGAGATTGAAGATGTTAGTTTGTTTAATTTTATCTCTAGTCTAGAAGGTCCTAAGGTTGTCTTAGATCACAGTTAGAGTCTCAAGGATAAAGGAAACTCTTTTTACAAAGAAGGGGATATTGATACTGCGTTAGAAAAGTATAGTTTATCAATGGTTTTCCTATCCACTGTTGTCCTTGATGAAGTTGAAGTAAGAGAGTCTTTTTTGCTTTTTGGCTAGTAGTGTCGTCTTGAATATGGATGATTCTCTTCTCAACAAGAGAGAATTTAGGCAAGTGGGACATCTATGTTCAATTGTCCTAAACCAAAATCCCAAAAATGTCAAATCCCTTTTTCAAAGAGCTACGACAGCTATTGGATTAGCCAAATATGATTTAGCGGGTTGGGACTTAAGAGTATGTAGCTATTGAACTGGAGCCCTCAAATCAGGAAATAATAAGGAAACTACATGAGGTGGAATTTTTACTTAACTCAGTTACTTCCAAGGACAATTAGCAGGTTAAGAATGTTCTTGGAAAGCGTGATTCAGGGGAGAATTCTATGGAATCAAAAAAAGAACCGAAAGTGATGAAAAATGTGCAACCAAAGGAAGAACACAAGTCTAAGGATGTAGCCATGAAAAATGTGACAAAGGATAGGAGTGGAGTGAATGAAGCTAGCTCGGTTAATGTTGCGAGTTTTGCGACAACGAGCGATTTTGTGCAAATGAAGGGAGAGACCAACACTCAGGAGGTACCAATGGATCGGATGACATAAAGACGGGAAGAACTCGGATAGGTGAAACCAACAAATTTGAACCTAAGCTCCAGTTTCGTAATCGAAAGAACCAAAGTTCTACCCTTCTCATCACTAAGGAGGATTATGGTAAATTGACCAAAGGAGAGTCAATTCAACTTTTCAACCCAAGGTCAAAAAATGTTATGAGCATCAAATTAGTGAACTCCCAAAAGAAGCCCCCAAATCTGGTTGTGGAGTCTCAAGAGGAACTTATACCATTAACTCCTTCCTTAGACAGCTACACTTCAAACAAGTGTGAGGAAAAGTCTCCAACGGAAACCGCTCCACATGGTGAGGGCAAGACGATCCATCATCCTACAGTGACCCCACAACCACTTTTTTGTTCTAATCCCACTAGCCATCTTGATAAGAGCTTAATGTGCTCCCAACCTCGTGCTACGAGCAATCGTGACATTTCCCTTTTAAACCTTACTACGGGTAACCGTAGTCGATCAAGGAGGACACAACCTCAAGCTCCGTTCAAGTGCGCCATACAACCTCGAAGCCCCATTTATAGGAAACCCATTCACATGTCCTCCAACCTTATTTTTCCTTGTATGTCGAAAATCCATCTTGACTCGAGTTCTAACCAAATCGATTATTCTCCTAGTGAAACTATGAACCTCCAAAGCAATCGCGGTAGAATCAAGAGAAAAGCAAGCCATACTCAAAGTCCAGATCTTCTCCATCTCCCAAATAAATTTGTGTTTTTAATGTTTGGTGATTGTAATAGTTATCCTAGGTATGTTTGTAATGTGACTTTGGCTGATTATAAAAATTTGGCCAAGACCTCAGCCATAGGCTGATCTCTTAGCTTTTCCCCTTTGTAAAAAAAAATGTACTTCTGAATAATATTGTGTATTTTAATACGTTATAATATAATTCAGTATATCATATACTTATATATTATACTCGTGTGTGATATTTTGTACTTCCAAATGATTTTAATTGAATGATTCCATAAAAATGATACTACTCCCATTATTATGTATTGAATCCAACTAGAGATTTTTTATGATATAAATTTGAAATTTTAAATTTTGTATAAACATAATAAATTTATGGGTAAATTACTTATTGTTATTAATCAGTAATTGACATCAATGATTAATTTTTATTTAAATTTTTTTACTCATTAAACTTCTCCTTTTTTTATTGATTGACATTATTTGATGAATATATCATTTTAGTAATTATTTTTTCAATTGATGTTGATTGAGATATTAGATGTATATACCATTTTAACTTATTTATTATGAAAATAGAAAGTAAATAAAAGGTTTTTAAAATTTTATTTTACATTTTTTTTTAATAGATTATTAAGGTATTTGGAGTAACTTCATACGGGGACACCATTGGCGTATCCCTTTCCTTATGTAATTAGAGTAAAATACTTCTGTATACCTTAACTATATTTTATACTTGTCTGTAATATTAATGTACTTCTGAATGATATTGTGTACTTACTACGATGTAAATGTCTCCGAATACTTATATATCATTATACTTATATATTATACTTTTATGTGATATTACTTATTTCGGAATGTATTTGATGATTTTTATATGATATAATTATATCTTACACTTGTGTGATGTATTATTACCTTTACATATCATGTACTTATAATTGATATAACGTGCTGTTTATATATACGAGTATAATATATTTTGTATCTCGTATTTGAAAGTATACTTGTATGTATAATAATATTTGTGAAAAATTGATATGTATTTCTAAGAATATATTAGTATTTTGTATCAATTAATATACTTTTAGTCATTATTTTAATTTATATAATGATATAATGTATTTGTAGATGATTGTGTACTAAATATGATATAATTTTTTTTTAATCAATAATATACATTCTTATATCTTCCTACACACTAATGCAACGAGTGAAAGACGAGATTTGGAGCGTGATTGCATGTTCATTAGTAGGATCGTTGTATGCGCAATTTGGTTTCTATTTATCATTTAAACCATTTGCAATTTCAAGATCAGCAATACATTTTCACCAATCCACCTCGATCTCATTTCTTCTTTTTTTGCAACGGTCACACTTGAAGCTAATGTGAAAAAATGAGAGAAGCTAAATAAAGGTGGGAAGCCTACTTGGATTTGACAATGCGTGAATATTTTTTTTAAAAAAGGAGGAGAATTATTTAATTATGGCAAAATCTCAGAGAATACAAAGGTACCATAATGCTGGATGGCATGGAGCAAACAATGGTAGACTGCACAAAGGTCCCCAAGAAATAAACTCCTAACATAAAGGATCATAACAAGATGCAGCAAACAAGAATAAACACAGACAAGTTTACAAAACAAACCAATTTACAAAGCTTACAAGGTCAGCACAAATACACCATACACAGGGAAATAAAACATAGCCCAAGACACTAGTTGCGCAATTGAGTGATATCGTACTCAAAAGCCAAACGAGCACAATCTGGAATGTAGCCGAAGGCCTTAGTATTGCAGTTCATTTTCATCCCATGAGCCGCCAAATCATGAGCCACACAATTGGCACTCCTCGGAGCATGTAAGAAGTTAACCACCCATTCTCCTTGTAAAGTTCTATTAATATCACGMATTAAAATCTTCAGTTCATGATGAGGGAATTTTTCAGCTTGTTCAATTAACATTTTAAGGTCKGAAGCATCAGTTTCGACCTCCAACTTATGGATCTTCTTCCTCTTAGCCAACATAAGGCCTTCACGGATAGCATATAACTCGGCTGCCTGTGCAGATTGGGCCTTGTACTTGGCAGCAAAACCAGTGAGCCAACTCCCATTGTTGAGCCTAATTACTCCACCTCCAGCAGCCCTCCCACAATCTTTCCAAGCTCCATCAGTGTTGAGCTTGAGGAAACRAGTGGCAGGGGCTTTCCAAGCCTCTTCGTTGACAATAGCTTTCCCTTTGTCCTGGAAGGTACATTTAATAGCATGATAATCGTAAAGCAAATGAGAGACAACATAAGAGGCAGTTTTGTGAGCCAGATTGAAGACACAATGATTCCTTGAACTCCAGATATGCCAAAACACAACCAGAATAAGTTGACAAATYTCCAAATTCTGCTCATAGATGAAAACAATCCATTCATGCCAATTTGCATTTGAAAAAGAAAAGAAATCAAAATCCTTTGGCGAATGGCAATCAAAAACTCTACTCCATATGACTCTAGAGCTAACACAATCCCTAAAAAGGTGTAAGTGAGTCTCAATTTCAGCACCACATCGAGTACAAATGGGATTAAAATTATCAATCTTATTAGCAAGCTGTGAGGCAGTAGGTAAGATTTCATGAGAAATATTCCACATTAACATTTTATACTTGAAAGGCATTGGTATTTTCCACAACTTTTTCCAGGGAATGGTGGTAGCTGAAGAAGGTGCTGGGAGGGAACTAAAGTAAGCAGWTTTGATTGAAAAGTTTCCAGAAGAAGTGAGTTTCCAAGAGAGTGAATCAGCTATATCACCAGAAAAAGGAAGAGSYGTTGAGAYTATGAGATCAGAAATATGGGGAGGGAGGAGATGACCAATGTCATTTAAGAACCAAGAAGAGCCATGAATAATATCAGAAACKTTCAAACTAGCAAGGTGAGGGGGGACAGGAACATCAAGAGCAAGGTAGAGAGGGCAGTCCCCCACCCAGTGACTAAACCAAAGAGAAGTGTCWAGGRCATTACCAATAATSATAACAAGARCATTTTTTAAAATATCTCTCCCCTTTAAAATATCTCTCCAAATTGGAGAATGATTAGGATTAGGAATACAATCAAAAAAATTTGAGTTTCTAAGATATTTATCTTTTAAGATTTGAACCCAAAGTTTATTTGGTTGAGTAAGAATACGCCAACCTAATTTAGCCATGAAGGAAAGATTCCAATTCCTCAGTTTCCTAATGCCTAAGCCACCTTGGTTAAGAGGTTTGCAAACATTATCCCAAGAAGTTCTAGGCACATATCTAGACCTATCAACTTTATTCCATAAGAATTTCCTACAATTTTTTTTCAAGTTGATCAAGAATAGAGACTGGCAACAAGTTTGTTTGCATAGCATAGAGAGGATAGGTATTAAGAACTGACTTAGTGAGAGTACACCTACCTGCCATATTCAAAAATTTAGCCTGCCAATTCTGAATTTTACTATGCGTGAAATACTTGAAATTGTGAAATACTTGACAAATGCGGCAAGCTGGTAAAAGAGCCGAGTGGAGTGAAACATCAGGAAAATACATTCTTTTATCAGGAAGCTGATACTTTTTTTTTCAAATTTATTTAAATAAGGTCACGTGATTTTTTCTAGTCCACAAATAATTTATTGTCAACCAGGTTCATTGAAGTCTTTGTAATCTCATATACTCTGTATTTATGACTTTTTTCAAAATATACAGGATTTTTTTGACACCTTCAATTCTACTAGGTCAGTGAAAGTTCCCCTTTTTTTTCAAAAATAATTTATTGTCAATCGACACAATTTCAATTCTATTCAATAAGTTCAAAAACAAGAGAGTGGGAGATAACTAAGTGGTTAATACTTTCCTCTCGATATTAGGAGATTCTGAGATCGATTCTCATCCTCACACTTGTGGCTCGTTTAACACGAAAAAAAGTTCATAACAAATTTTTATCCAGTATAATAACTTGTCAAATATTTAAATACGAAGTATGTTCATCTAAATAAGCAAGTGATTTGCGTGCTATGATACATGTGACTTGCATTCTAGATAACCCTATTCATGCATTAATCTACCATTGCAAAATCTTACGAGAGAAGAGTAAATTTCTCTACCATTGCAAAATCTTACGAGAGAGTAAATTTCTATACCTTTTAATTCTTCGATCTACTCTTCGTGACCATGTTTCCAAATTTTTGTAACATTTTTCCAAAAAAAGTTTCACAAATGACAAATTATGGTCTTTTTGCTGCAAAGTATTAAAAACGGAGGAAGTATATTTACCAAATAATGTCCAAAATCATGCATCGATGCATTTGTCATCAATATTTATTATTCATTAAAGCAAGAAAAATGAGGCATCCCCTCAATGTCGAGAATATTGAGCTTTGACACATATCAAGAGTTATTAGTTTGAAAGAATCTTATCTATACATTTGTATTCCAATCACTAAGCATATTATACATACGTATACATCACTTATTGACTTACGACTATATATACGAGTGGGTTGTGGGCCGAAGCTTTGATGAATACTCTCTTCCACAATCGCATGGGATCCAGCACACCACCAAATCTCTACCATGAGTGCCATTTGGGCATCCTCTAGCTCGAGCCGATCTTGAATCGGCTCGTGCAAAACCTAGTTGAATAAGACAGTTTTTCTTATCCATCTTTAAAAAAAAATGTAGTTGTAATTTATAACAACGGGATTATGTGATACATAACATAGTTTGGAAAAGTTTTTGATGTCTTTTGTCGACACAGACCATTCCAAATAARTGGTTTTCTTTTCAGTAAAGATACAAATATCTTGTAAACATCGATATTTTTTTCACCAGCTGTAAATCATATGGAGAAAACGTTGAAGGCATCTCGATAACAAAAGAAACATGTGAAAGATGTTATTTTCCCATCTTCCCTTTACTCGAAGACATTGAAGTATATAAGTATATTCATGACAAGTACGTACACTACGTAACTTCGCATACAACCATACATAATGGCTCGTTGGATTGCATAGTTCCTTGAAATAGCAACACATGCAAATAATATACGAATGTGACATATCAATCATATATAATAAGGTCATACAGTTGGGATGAACTGAGCAATCATAGAGTTTCATAATAATACACCTGAACCAGTTAAAGTGGGAGTAGACCCAAGATGCAATTTCAATGCAAGAGACACCCACTTTCTGTAATTATTATATATATAAAAATTTATCGYTTTCAAATTATTCGCTACATWTTCTATTTAAYGAAGTTTTAAATGACTTGTTACACTTTTTMTTGGACAAAACACTCTCTCTATCGRTCTCCTTTAATTTAGTCCTCTCACGTGGATCCCCGTTATTCTTTGTCTCTGTATCTTTCTTACCCAAAATTTGCCTACAAYTTCGAAATTTTAAAAGTGTAGCGAGRATTGTGAAACAAAGGATGRAWWAGATCACATATATCAAATAATTCYAATTCTTCAATGCAATTCATAGAATCATAGTGGTGTACTGTGTGTCTTTTTATCAACCATTCTCTGTTACCTCCCTATCCAACATGTAATGAACCTTCCTCATCTTCAATGTCTCAACCCATGATATGAATGTATGATATACTCTAACAAAACAAAACAATAAACTATAAAAAATTTTTAAAAAAAACCTTCACTTCAGAGTTCAATCATGTTGTGACACCCCCCACCAAAAACAAGTTGCCTATTGCATCATATCAAATTATCAATGACATATAAAAAGTTAGTTATATGAAAAAAATATCTTCAAATATTGGAATGTGTGAATGTGTCAAACACATAAGCATTAATTAGCGGATACAATATAAAATTTTACTACTCCGTAGTAAATGTATATTATTAGTTCATCTTCAAAAATTACAACGTAATCTGTAGTTATTATTCGAGAATGAAAAATAAATAGTCAAGATTCGAGATAAGTGATAAAATTGCTTGAAGGTGATGGAGTAACATATAAACTCTCTCCATCCCATGTTCGGAGTACTATGTTCAAGCATTCTTTTTAGTCCATCATCAATAATTCAATGAGTTAACCATGAATAAAACCAATATTTAGGGGGATCAAATGCAATCCATACCATCCCTATTCAGTTGAGTACAACTAAGGGCGGTAAATGGGTCTTGTCGTGTCGAATATTTTTCCTGTCGACCTAATGATCCATTTTGACCTGATTTTTTTTATCTTCGAAAAATAATTCCAAAATCAGGTATGATGAACCCGAATATGACTTGATTTTCCAGGTCAACCCAAATACATTTATTGTAACTTGAATTTTTTTAAGCTACAATTTGTAATACTTAGTAATACAAAATACTTAAGTACATATCATAATAAATAATAAAGTACCACAAGTTTACAAAGTACTTCTGAATTCGAACAACCTCCCTTATTAACGATTTGTCTAACTTTTTTGTAATTTTTAGAGGTTTTTTTTTGGATTTTTTTTAAGAAATAGAAAAGAGAGAAAAGGATTGATCTGAAATCTGAATGAAGAAGAAGAGAAGAATGAATAACGACGGAGAAGAATAAGAGTGGATGGGTAGTAAAGTTAGGATTTTGGGGATTTACCGATTTATTTTTAGCTTTCCTTTAATTTTCATTATTTTTTAAGCTGGACATTTTTTATTTTTCGTGTCAAAAATTTCAACCTAAACCTAATTTTTTTTTCAGGTCGTGTTCGTGTTAGAAAATTCGAACATAACCTGTTTTTTTCAAGTCGAGTTCGTGTCGTGTGAGCTTTTACCTCCCTTAAATTTTAAAGTCTTACCCTCGATTCAAATCCTCAACACCATATTATTTTGGGAAATGTATGAAAGATGGCTTTCACGGTTGAATCCACCAATAAACGAGTGCGTCGTGCACGGGTGGTGTTAGCCTAGCCGGGGTCAGCCTTTGGGGGGTTAGGTTATGTATACAATCTACACACCCAGGACACCAATAATTCAACTAGTACCATAACTCTGAAAAAAAAAGGGTTTTAGGTTGAAAACGTTATGGAAATTATTTCCCAACACTTGAATGATAAGGTGCCGACCGGCTAAACACATATTATAATGCATTTTGCTGCTTTGCAAAACATGTTCTTCTATGATTGCGATTCTTGAAACTGAGTTTCAACAACATAGTTCCTCATAATTTCCACTAAACGCGCTAATGCAATCATCTTTTGCACAATAGATCATGAAAGAAGATGACTCAAGTCAACTACTCATTACCAACTAATCGTGAAAATTCATGTTACTTGCTCACACAAAACTAAGAAACAAAGCTAATTTTCTTCAAAAGCTTTTGTAATATACTTACTAATATGTTAATAGTGAGAAAATAGACAAGCTTTGAGAATTAACTGTGCTCTTAGGTGAGTTGATAGCTTTGCTATCCGTCTCCATCAGGCATCGAACATTTACAATATCCGCAGAAAAATCTTAAGGAAGAATAATCAGTTTCCAAGATGTTGGTAACATTCAATCATACAAGCCGTCTTGTTCCCAGACATCGACAAGAAAATCAACCATTTCCTGAGAAATACAACAGCAGAGAGGTGTTGGTAAATCGTTTTTTTTTTACGGAGCACTTGCATTACAAATAAATGGAAGAAAAAATTGATTTTGTTCAGTATGATACTTACTGGCAGAGGAATAGGCTGGGGAAAAGGCCTATCCGTCCCAAGAAGACTCTCATATGTAGCATTCCAACTGCACAATACATCATTTTGCTGAATATTATTAAGGGAGGATAATTAACAAAACCCGGGGCATAAGGCGAGACTTGAGAGAGTATACATACAATCAAAAATAGAACTAGAAGACAGCATTTTTTATATTTTTTCCTCCAARGATTAATCATCCCATTGATGTAACAAAAAAATTCAGCTACACTGAAAAAACAGCTATCAACACTAACAAACAACTAGTTCAGATACATCTTCGAGACCAAAAACATGAAACAGATACTACGATGATTTGATAGGAAATTGATCGAAGATCATGAGACTAAAGGATACAGAACGTGGTCAGCAAGTCTAGGACATAAAGTCCAGCAGATTATCTCTAATTCCACAATTTTTGAAAATCTTTCCTTTTGAAAGATATATAAACCACGAGTTGCTCCTAACTATTCCAGAGGCTTTAGTTCCTCTAATACTAACCTTGCAAGTTGCAACAATGGCTCTTCAACCAACACCCCATCTACCATATTTCATGCTATCATGAATGATTCCTGAAAAAAAAGCATCCTTAATACCCTTTAAATAATTCAAATCAATTCTCCCACCCCTCTTCTTCTTTCTTCATACTTTATACTCCGTACATTGATCAATTAAGTAAATTATARCCTCTTCATAAAATCACAAGGCAATCACAATTGCTAGCTAGCCACATGATTTTTGCAGATAAAAAAGCTTAGTCCAATTAGAGACGGGATAAGAATTAATGACAGGCAAAGGCAAATTTCGATTCTGTTACAAGAAAAGTTTAGGCTAAACTAATGAATTCAATTTTCACACCTTAATCTGGGTTCACGCACTGTTTGCTCATTACGAGAGTTCCTATCACCAACCCACTGCTGTCTTAATTGGTTCCAGAGAAGAAGGCCT
>SNQN01008497.1:14288-28881 GCA_008642245.1 Bassia scoparia | reverse complement strand
TTTGCATGTTTGGATAGAGTTATTATATTGAGTAAATTCTTTGAAACCCTTTTTGTGTTTTGTAATTCCTTGCTTAATGGCTTCTTTTCTTGTTTTTCTTTGTTGTCTGCTATCAAGTTGTAATCATGTGTGAGTATGTATACTAGGAGAGCTATTGTCCCTTCATAATCTACAATGGCCAAGATTATAATTGTCTCTGCAATCACCTATCGACTTGAATTGCTTTTGGGATTGGCCACCCATTGTTTAAGTGAGAGTGCTTGATTCAACCCTTTGAAAGGATTGTACCTGTGGTTTTGACATGGCATTGTGTTGATTCTTGATTGTACTTCAATTCTAAATAGCTTGAGGGACTTGGGTTTGAACTTGGTTTGAGAGGGTTAATTGACTAGGAGATGATATGATCATATACCAAACCGTGATGATTTGCAAATCAACCCTTCTGATGGGAGTTAACACACTCTTGATTGGCATTTTCGCTTAACTATAGAATGACACAGTTTCTCCAGCGTACATGTTAAGTATTGTTTCCCAAAGCTTAATTACGGATTTGATCAGCTATAGTCTCAATTCAATTTACCCCCCTTTTAAAGGTTTACTTGCCAAGCAGTCAGTTAGATTTAGGACTACCTTTTGTTACCTTCCCAGTGGATCGACCCCTTACTATACATACTTAGTTTTATAGTTAGCGGTTTAATCGATTATAAATGTATGATAGTTGTCGTTCGGTTTCACTCAATCTGACCCTAGCCGGCACCCATCAAATTGGGCGCCGACGGCGCGTCGGAGGAGGCGATCCCGAAAAAGGCTTCCGTGCTGATAGTTCAACGTAGTCTGGAAGAAGTTTCATTTAACAAAGCCTCTGGCCTACCAACTGAGCTTGTTGTTTTGTGTTAAAGTCTTTTTTTCTCTTAGATGAATTGAATGAATATATTGAACCAAGAAAGCTTATGATTATAGAAGATTTGTACCCACGGTCGCCATATGCCCTAGACTCCTTCATGATCCCAACTTCGCATCTTGAACTTTTTGTGATGAATGGATTTTTAAATGATTTTTGCATTTGTGAAAACTTTGTATTAACTTTTGTATTTTTGACTTTTTTCTTTTTCCCCATTTGTATTCTTTTATGTCTTTCTATCTTTTTCTCATTTTGCTTCACGTGTCTTTCACTAGCACCGTTTTTGAGCTCATAAAATGGATTGAAGCCAGTAGATGTGGGTGCAAGTAAGTCAAATTTATGAGTATTGACCCTATGTGATGAGTGATCTCAAAGGTTTTAGACTAGAGGGATTTATTTGATTTACAAGTGGGAATGAGAAGGGAGGGGTCATTGAGAGGAGATTCTAGTAAAGAAGATCTAGCCAAGTCTCTGAGCGCGAGGTTGTTCAAATTAAATTAATGAATCAGGCATTAGATAAACCAATTGTGTGCCATGTAAAGACTTGATGAGAGTTGGGAGAGATGTGCATAAAATTAGAAAAAAGTAATTCACCAATAACAAAGGGAATCATTTAATTGAATATGAAAGAAAATTATCGTCTTAATGATGGGCTATATTTTTCAAAAAGACTACATAGACCAAGGACAGGAATTGAAAGGGTTCGTATTACTGGCAGCATGTACGACTGCTGTTGAGGCACAATCTAAGAGAAGAACACAGACAGATCGGACGATCCACGCGAACGGGGGGACTCATGTAGCCTTTATTGTGTCAGGGTATCTATTGTTATTGACCAGTAGCGCCAAAGGTAAGATAGGATGGAGGCCTTAATTTGTTGTTGGATGGAATGCGAGTCAAGAAAGAACGCGGCCTTATTATGTGGTGAAGGATGTAGTGAAGCGATGCTAATTTGACTACTCTTGCTCTGCCCCAAGACAAGTTCGAGTCTGCTATCTTGCTGAACAAGAAATTACACTTGAAACCAGAAAGAAACAGCAGATGGCGTCCCTACTTGAGAAAACTCTTAATGAAAACATAACCTAACTCAGACTTGATTCGACTTAAGGGCGAACTGAACACCAGAAAAACTATGACTTTGAATAATGGGGCAACCTAGAACATACCTTAAATTAAGGCAAGTTCTGGCTTAACTCCGACTAAAATAATCAGGATTACATAACCGTAAAGTGAGAACTGCCTTTGATATTCAGAAATTGTGAACCTCTGACCTACGATCCAACTAAATTAATGGGGCCTAGCGGCTGTGAAGAGTCTCGCATAATGATCGACACCTAAAATCAGTCTTCTTAGGTGATCTGATGGATTGAAGTTGAAATGCACCCTAATCAGAAAGTCAAGCCTTGAGTGTGACCGAATTTTGACAATGGGGAACTACCCATTCAGGAACTTAAGGTTTTATTTGAATGGGTGAATGAATAACGTAGAATCAGACTAGTCCAAGGTTCACAAGGCCACGAATCTAAGAACGACGATTAAGAACCCTGGATTGAATCGTCTCATGCTAAGTACAGAGTACGTAGGACCGTAATGGCGTTTTATGAAAATTGAATTGAGGTTATGGAATGGTGTCCAGGGTTATCAACTAAACTTCCTAATGTATATTGCGAACCCAAAAGTAAAGTACGGGGGCTAGTTAAGAAATTGAAGAGTAGAAGACTGAGTAACATATGAAAGGAGTCACAAGTTAACAGACACCATTGAACTGAACACGAACATATTCCATATTTATTCACTTAAAGGTCAGGATCTAATCGAGAACTCATTAGTACATCCGCCGTTGTTTAAGTTGGTGCTGAGCAGAAAGTGCTCTACCTGCCTAAGAGTTAGAGCGTGGTCCAATTTCAGACCACCACAATATTGGTAGTAGTGCTGATGGCCATAGGAAGTAACCACGACTTTGAGTACTGCAACGCAATCATACGCTAACACCCAGCATAACGCCCGCGCCAGATGGGCATGGACTGATTAGTATCGTTACCTAGCCCAGTGTGGGATCAATACCACCATAATGCAACCCAAATAAGAAAGTCCCCACCATTCTTAAGGAATGGATCTCGAGCACATTAGAATCCATGCTACGCCCCCAATTAATTGAGTATACCACCATCAGGTCTGCCTAACACAATTGACCAGCTATACGAAAGGAGCGTACACAAATGCAAGAGTCAATTTGGATTACGATGACGATAAGTCTTGCGCTAGACTACCGGTTAACTTAGCCACAGCTCTCGTTAACAAACTCTGACCAATTATGGGGATTTGACCCCAGGTAGAACCAAGCTCTTTCCCCAAAAAGAAGCGTCTGGGGTAGAGGGCGTGTGAGTCCCCGCTATATAGCGAAAGGCATGGATCTCAACATGAGCTCACGTTGTCATATAGGATGCAATTGAAGCCATAGAGAGAGTCCGGCATGGAAACGTGTCCACATCCTAGCGGGTTTTTATTCCCAAATGTCGTTTGGCGATATTGCGGTGTTATTCCAAGCCCTTCCTCTATTATCGCGGGCTATACTATGTAATATTTCAACCGGCAACAGCACACGAAAAAACATTGAGGCCAACATTAATGCCCCACGTTCGCAATCAGAATTCGACTACCAGTCCATGTAGGGCCGGTCGGGACATGGTACAAATCAATCTGTAAACCCAGAGTGGCTGACCCCGCATAGCGGCCTCGATCCTACTCGGACTCTATTGAATTAAATTCCGGAAATCGTAACAATTATGAATTCAAAAAGTAGTCATCTATTGATTAACTGCAAACCATGAAACCTAGTTGTAGTGCATTATGTACAAGCAATGACTATAACTATGATAAAATTGGACAAAGCGATCAGCATTGTCTAGTTTTCCAAGTTTGACAGAATGTATATAATCGGTGCCTAACGGTTAAAAACAGCGTAATTCGTCCCGACATAGATATCTGACTTGCTAATAGTGAACAAAAGGAGAACGATAAATATCCGGAGAGTCCTCTGTTCCTCAAAACATAGGTATACACAGGAAGCTTTAAAGGGCGGATACAAATACTCATAAAACCTACAGACTTGCATCAAAAGTCAAGTGAAGAGCGTTAGGTAGAGCATAATATAGCTAGTGCGTCCCCGTTCGCACGGTTACTTCACTGCAATACAAGCATATCTACGGTAGAAATAGAATTAACCAAGAATCGCCCTTTCCGGAATGAAGCTATGTCAAATATGGGCACAACACTGAGCGGAGGAGAAAGTCCAGTTTTAGTATGTATGACAAATAAATGAATATGGTTATATAATAAATAAAACAAGGAGAAGGGAAAAACCCCATCTTCGAAACATATGAAAATATGAATAAAATCCTACATATACCATGAAAGATTAACAATGTGAGCTTCTCTCTCCATTTCTAGAGCTTTAATGGGCTTGAATTTACAATCCAAACATAATGCCTTACATCCCCAAATTAAAAGAAACAAAAAGAATTGAAAAAAGAGTAAAAGAAAGGTTTTGGTGAGTAATCTCAAGTTATATCACCCCTTATTTCGCTGCGTCTATTCTAAGAGTAATCCGTGCTTTGAATTGAAATCGAATGTGTTTTGAAATGTTGAGAGTGTTAATGCTATGTTCTAATGTGTCCTGTATGGAAGTCGTCAGTTGTGAAAGCTGTAAATCCAAGCGTGTGTGATGAAAAGTCTGACGTTCGCCTGACCCCGAAGAACCCCGACCCCAGACAGAGCTGGCAAGGAGTATTATAGGACGAGGCAAACATGGGATAGAAACTTACAATCCCATGCGTGCAGCTCAGCTCATGAAGAGTTGAGCGACTGTTATTTGTTAAATACGCCAAATTGTTGGGACGGTATATAACGCGCAGACCTCAGCGAGATACGGTCCTTCACTTTGGCAAATCGTGCCTAGTATGATCATTCATATGTGCGAGTCCTTTCTAATAGCATTTAGCCATGTCGAGCGTATATACGCGATGTCCTCAAACATTTTTCTGAGCATTATTATACGGGCTCAGCATCCGATATAACTGCTCACTCTTGAGTTTCGCTATATTCTTTCCAATTAAACCTCGTATGAAATTAGTTGATTATCCTCCAGTTTATGCGTGATCCTTTGATTCGACGCACGTTAGAACACCCCTTGTCTCTCCAAGCAAGATTCTTATAGAGATGATTTCTAGAAGGATTCCAGCCTAATCTTTCGAGATTTTTTTCTTAATATTCACGTATTTTTCTGCTTATTCTGTTCGGTAATCCATTGTCAAGAATTCACATTAGGCATAAGCAGTATAAAAAATCAGAAAAATAATTTTAAAATATTGGCATTCAGCAAAAATGTGACGCACACGATGATGGAAAAACAAAAAAGGCCGAGAATCCCAGCATGTATGTTTGTGAAAACCTTTGAAAACCTTTGAGTTCATCAGAAAACCGAAAAGAATATGTGCCTTGTAATGACGCTTGCTCAATAATTCGAGTACGAACCTCACGTGATTTCCAACTTGGATTCAAGCATCTTTTCCCGAGTCGAAACAAACGCGAGACGCGTATATTCATCACGATACTCATTGGTGGAGACACATTTTCAGCATGTCTTACTTTCCCCACATCTTTTTATTGGTGACTGAACGGCTTACTATGTACAAATTTGTAAACAGGCCGAATCTTATGAATGAGTTGAGAATATTAGAAATCATGTCCCAGATCCTATGAGATATGAAGGTGTGATTAAAATGAGTAGAGAGTAACGAAAAAGAATCTAGGTTAATTGCTTGATCAGTGAAGGAAGATTTAAGTGGATGGATGAAGAGCCGTGGTATTCTTGGGTTTGCAAATTGAATGTGAGCTAATGGTGTAGGTTGAGCAAATAAGTGTAATCTGAACCGTTCTTTTAGTTTGTGGTATGGTTGTTGAATTTTTTGTGAACATCATCTAATCTAGATCAAGTTAGTTTTCTCTCTTAATGATCTGCTTATTTAGTGTTTTACTCTAATCTGGACATTTATAGGTTTTAAATTTTTGCCGCAAATAGAAAATAGAAATGTTGCATGTATTTTGTTGACCGACCTAAATTAGAATGTTAGCATTTAGTTACTTGGAGGGAGAAAGACCAAAATACAGATAGGCCGAGTTATGACCCTATACAAAAAGACAAAGAAAACGCAACATGCGCCAACTTGAAAAATGTGAAGACGTACACATCTAAAAAATTGAGAATGCCCTTTTCCGAATTACGAAAAATTATTATTAAACCGCAAATGAAGGAAAGAATCGTCCGAAATAAGCGTCACCAAACAACTTTAAATCAAAGTTGCTCTTTTGTGAAAAGAAAAACCCCAAGGAGTCTATTGGAATATGGGTTAGACTTTAGAGGAACGTGCGGAATAATGATCTTAACAAGATGAAGACAGAGTAAGAAGAAAGTCCAACGTTAATCCATTTACCTTTTTCTAGGAACAAGTGGCTGGACATTCTTGTAGTATGAGAATTACAAGGGTGTGGAACTAGAGATTAATGGCTGAATTGGGATAAATACGGTAAACGCAATAAATGAGAAAATCCAATAGTATTCCAACACTTATAAAGAAAGATCATGAAATATTACGTACAAACAAGGATAATCTTAGCCTAAGACATACAACGACAGAAGTCTGCAATTGCAGAAGACTTATCAAACTCTATAAACATTTGCTATATGATGCATATGTCTGCGAGTCATTTGGTATTTGGGGTTGTTTAGTATAGTGAACTCCAACACAGGAAGCCCACTATCCATCGCAACTACCACTGTTTATCGGCCAGAATAATCGGATTTTGAGCTGAAGTGGGTGAGACAAGAGGAGATTTGAGGTTGTAAGGTTGCGGTTACAGAGATGTTGAGGGAGGATTTTTTAAGGGAGAACTGGGTGGTTGAAAGAAATGAGTGTCTCAAGGATAGTTTGTCTAAAAATGATGAGTTGTGATGTGGAAAATAACGGTTTTGACAGACTAGTTATGGATGGTGGTGGTGGTTCGTCTGTTTATGAAGGCAAATGATGGGGTTGTTGATGAAGGTGAATCCATCCGACATGGAGCCCATAAATAGCTGCGAGTAGGGGTAATTTCATCCTTCTCACATTTTTGACAGTGACCCAATCTAAATCAGTCGGGGGAGTACTATTAAACTCATTGTCATTGATATAACCCACATGAGACATTCTCAATATTAGGGTCTTCAGTTCTATTCCATGTCAAGAGAAATGGATGCAAATTACCAACACCACACCAATGCCTCTCAATAACTTTGAAGTTCCTCATGGATACAGCCCCTCCTATTTACCTTATTTCCCACTGAAAACCACGACAACTTCCCCATGAATTTGCCTACATTCCCTTCCAAAGCCCAGTTCGAAAGATCCCATCTACCATCCTCTCCATAGCACCCTCAAAGTCTTATGGAACCTACTTATCAAAACACCAGTCCACCAACACTAATAACCCCTTAGCTCCGTCACCGTTTTTACTTTTCCCTTTTGTGAAACTGTTGCATAACCAGGAAAGAAACTTGGCTCGTATCTACCTATTGAATGTAGGTATCTGTATTCCATACTTACCCTCTTCTCACCCCCACTCATCTACCACCAACTAGGTGAGCAAGAATTAGAGGTCCCGAGCCTACTTTTAGCGGAGCAAAAAACTTAGAACTCTCATAATCGGAACTGAAACAGGGTCGCCAAGAGTGCCCAATTGTAACCAGGAAACATCACAATTGTTACACACCCCAGCTCATTCGAAATTTCAAAGGAACTCGCCGGCGAGATCACCAAATTACTCTCATTATAGAACACCAAAAATTAGTTTAAATCACCACGTTAGCATTCCAAGATAGTTTTCCCTTTATATAACCTATTATTTCGCAATTGTATTAATGCAACTTATTACAATCCACCAAATTATCATCCGCAAACAACAACACACCATGAGGCCAATGGCCTAACAAAAGACCAGTTAATTTTGCTCCAACTCGGAAATTCCTCAAACTCCCGAACAACGACTTGTCTATAAAAGCATTCGAATTCTCCTGCACTTTGCTCCACCTACTATACTACTAAAATGTTACGGCATCCCCGTGATTAACATTACTACTACATTCAAAACCTAGTCAGACACATTCAAACAATAATACGCCCAAAACACATTTTTATAAAAATCGACAATTTCACTGGTTCAATCGGCTAAAATTCTTGTCTTTACTGATATAAGAAAAAAAGTCTTCCTTAACCCCGTTGAATAGGGTAGTTCGAGATGTATAAAATGCATTGCATTGGCATCAGATAACAGACCTCAAACTGAAATTGCTCAATTTAGATATTGAAGGATACTACATTGCTAGAAAGAATAAGTCAACCTTTCTCTATGCCGCACAGTTGGCGTCAGCCCGCTAATTAATGAGTCAATCATTAACACAAGTAAGCCAACTGCCAATTATATAACATTAAAGACCCAAAAAAAAGGTTACACCAAGTATCTCAACTCTAACCTTGCTCCGCTACCTAGTTATCCAGGTTTTATTATATTTAAGTATTCACACCTCTAGCACACACACACACCCACATTCAAAGATTTCCACGCCACCATTGCATGCAAACCGCTCTACCAGCCATCGACCCATCACAAATTAAAGCAAACCTTAAATGATGAACTCACATAAGTTCACAACTCCAATATTACATATAACCAGCCCAATCACCAAGACTTCGTCACAAAGATTTTCAAAGCCTCAGGAAACAATGAGGAACGACTACTGTTCCAGTTACAGACAATACATATCGAAAATACCGATGCGGTATACAAGGCTAGTAAGTTACAAGTCAGTTTCTAATGAACAATAATTCCGCGTTTAGCAACAAGAACTTCACATGGTCATTCATTACATCAAATTAACATTGCAAAAGCTCAATTAAAAAAACCCAAAGTGAGATAGGAAATTTAAGTAATGTATTGAGAGTAGGTGAAGTGACAGCATAAATAGGATTGCATGCCAACGGGAGACATTAAATTGGTTGAAACACAACAGAAAGTCGAAATATCTAATCCCTTAAAAAAAATAAGAGCGACATTAGTCTCAAAATCATGAAGCCCCCCTTTGGATACGAAGTGGTCATGGAGAAGTTGCCGAAGTAGTTACGTAAGATAAGAGAGCGCAAAGAACGAAATAGATAGGAGCACTTTAACGGTTTAGGAAAGGGGGATACGGTATTAGAGTTTGGGTTATGATGAGGAGAAGAAGTGTAAGGTTACGCCGGGACAGAGGAAGAAGTGATTTAAGTAGACCCGGGGCCTAGCGGCTGTTGGTTTTACCGATTATGGCATCAGTATAAAATTTATTGTGTATTTAGTGTTCTATAAATTACTTGATTTTGTTTCTCAAAATGAAATTGTTTAGAGAACCGTAAATTAAAGAGCATCCCAATGTTTAATGGAGCATTGGCTTGACAATGCGAAGATATTAGAAATTTATAAAGCTACTGCTCAACACTTGAGATTGAAAGGCTCGGTTCAGAGCATTATAGAAGTGGCTCTTGCCAAGCAAGACGCGTTTGGGAAAACACAAACAATGAGAAAGGAGATAGCTGGGGAGAAAGAAAAAGTATATAGCCCGCAAGGAACAGCTAAAATAAAAGCAAAACCAAATTGAACAATTTCAACGGCATTAGTGAGGCAGAGAGGAAATATAATTAACAAGTTGATGCAGAACGAATTAATTAGAAGTCAAATAATTAACGCGACATAAACTATTTCCGTGTTTCCTCTCGATGGCAGTTAAAAAATTAGTATGGAGCGCTAATGACCCGCTTCTTACACTGCGTATATTTCTTCCCTTAAAAGAAGTATAGTTGGAAATTTCAATATTTTGATGCTTTTATAGTATATTTGGTGCTAACGAGAAGGAGACGCTGAGTGTATGTTTCTTTTAAAAAAATAATCACTAGAATACTTACTATTATATGTCTCATACAAATTAGCAAGTATACTTAGCCAGTTTACGTTCACAATTGACCAATTCCCTTTCTTTCCATGCCTGATAACCCTATATTATTCCATCAATACATCGCTTACCAATACACTTCTCAGTTTACCACCTTCCTTCATAATTGTCTCTCATCCATGATTTGAAATCCTAGTCCATTTAACTCATACAAAGCAATGAGCCAAGTTTTTTTTTTTTTTTTCTACCATACTTTTATCTTACTCCACCATATAGTCATCTAGCTAATCCGGAGTATACAACATTCAATTTTTTTATCTTACAAATGTTTTTTTAGTATTAGAAATCGCGTAAGGATCTTGAACACAGAATGCAAACGGAAGCGTCTATACAAAATTTTTTTTTACACCGTAGGTATATGTTGGTCATAAAGCCCTCAGTCTTAGCTTTTTACGTTACAAACGACTACATTGAGGGCAATTTTATTCTCCTTGCTTGATTTGAGATCTAAGTATCAAAACCGTGGGATGAATCTCAAGGATCTGGTACATATTACTACAGCCCAAGTCCCATACATACTGTATTTTCTTAAAATATAAATATATCAATTGACATCCTGTATAGAAGAGTATTCACCGGCTAATGCTAAATGTTATGTCAGACTTAATACCGGGCGTAGTTCCCAACACCACGTCGATTTATGATACTCATCACTACTATTTGGTCTTTATTCAACAAGAATCTATCAATAAAATGACAATCTACTCGGAAAACAAACATGTACGAGAAAAATATTAAATATTAAAATTGTAGGCCCATTCAAGCTACAAAGGATGTAGCTAACCATTGGAGCAAGTTGAGCTATTTTTACATCTTAGCTTCAATAACTAACTTTCCATGGCAARCTACAAGGTATTGTAGCTCACCATTGGAGATGCTCTAATAGATGACACATGTCCCATTTTACCTTAGGGTGATTTGTTGAACTRTTTACAGGTAAATTGACTTATTTTTGGCTTAAATGATATTGAAGTTAGCTTATTTCTGGATTCTGAAAAAGCTTGACTTATTGTAATAGACCAGAAATTTTCGAATAACTCGTATGGAGGGAAGCTTGATGGTTTTCTTTGTTTGAAAGATGAAAGGCTATCTGTCATGTGCTGACTCTCTCCCTAGTCAGTCGCGTGCGTGTGCCACTTGCTTACACTCTCGTAAGATAATTCGGAACCCCAAAGGTGTATTGCTTTGCTAAGTAKTTGGCTTGTTTGTGGKAATTGGGCTTAGTAGGCTTAAGAGAGTTGTGAAGGAAAAGCACACAAGTTGGATGTATGGAAATGTATTTGTATTTCACAAGGAAAACTTTTACAAGTGATGACTCAATTGTTATGTGCACTTGAATGCCTTTGGATATTTATAGGCAAACCCCTTACAACTTTTTTCTAAATCTAGAACATTCTAACCTCCTCAAATGGAGGGTTCTATAGACTACCTCCTATCTAGAACTCTATACACCATTACAACTCGTGTACATTATAGAACAACCTAGAAACWTTCTAAGTATGTACAAGATATGTCATGAGTGTTCTAGAGAACACCACACCCTAGAACATTTTGGAACGTTCTAGATACATCGTCTCTAGAACATTTCCACAAGACTTCTATGGAACCTAGAATATTCTAGTACCATATTCAGTTGTATTCTAGAACCTTCTAGAATCATCTAGATCTTTCTAGAACGTTCTACACYGTTATACTTGGCCATTATGTCCAAGTAGCATTCTTCGTTCCATGGTCCTTTAACATCCCAATTAGTGTCATATGCGCATGCATTGGTGGGAAATGTGTCACTCCGTGACATATCGCTCTCTAAAGGTAAGTTTAGCTCACAGCTCTCTAACAATACAATGGCTTGAGGCCATAGCTCTCAAGTTTCTCATTCATTTTATGTTACCCTCTTCACACCCTTCTCTTTGATTATAAACTAACAATCCATAAGTACACTGCCTAAAACGGATACTAGACATAATTAAAGGTAAGTTGCAAACATTCTGCTTCAATGCTTAGTTAAGCCTTTTGTCTTCATAGTTCATCCTCTTCACTCTTCACATGACTTGACARMTTCTCCATTGGTTTCCCTCACAATAGATGAAGAAAGTTGACTTAGTTGATTGTCCCAARCCCCCTTTCTTTTACGTGAATACACCAAAGGTGTTGGGTTTCGGCCTTGACCACCCTCACGATAGATAGAGAAAAAGTTGGGCTTATGTCAATTTTTCCACATTTACGTAACTTGTTCCTTTTGAACATTCAAACTTCAATCTCTACATTCTAGTTGGTTGTTCTTTTTGGTTACAGAACGGACCTTTCACTTATTTATTTATTTCTTTTTCAAGTAAAGACCTTGAGAAAAAAAAAAGTGGCATTAAAAGCGCAAAACCAAATAAAAAAAAAGTTTTGAGGACCGCTTCATTTGACGCTTAATATTTTTGCTATTTGTAGAACACTTTCCGAATTTCCGAACATTCTCTCCTATTGCCTCGCTTTTTCATCTCCCGACCACCTTTGACCACCCAACCCACTCACTCACGGAAACCCAATGCCAGTTTCCTAACCCTACAAACCTCGTCTCTATACCTAGGACTCTCCGAATTCACCCGCAACCACACGCAGGTGAATCGAAATCCCACGCTACCATAGACAAAGTTACTAATATACCCCCACAGCAAACAGGGCCGCCAAAATCCACCGTACACCTTAACCCCCAACAAACCTCCTCAACCACAGGTGAAACTAGGTAGAGATTTTATGGATTGAAAGGAGAGATGAGAGGACGGTGCTAGTGGATGAGGGAGAAGTAACATGAGTGAGGGTGCTGTTGAGGAGGAAGCAAAAAGAGGTTGATGAGTGTAGTGGGGAGAGAAAAGAAAGGGTGGGTGGAGAAAAAGACATGGGGGGATTAAACTTTTGGTATAATTAGTTTTGATCAGATAAAATTATTTTTTAAATATAATGATTAGTGTTAAGGATTATGGTTCAAATTGATACTGAATCATCTAATCAATGCGGGAGGTCCCTCCTCACCGACATATTATTGTGTTTGGGATACTTAATACCCAATGTTTTGTATTTTTTTTTTAAAGGTCTTTCTCACACAGAAAAATTTGATTAGGTCCTTAACAGAATAAAAAACCCTTCAATAAATTCATCAGGTTTGTTTTATTTAAATTTGGGTTCGGATGGTATCAATATATGATTTAAGGTTCGATTTCAAGGTTAATTTCGATTTAGTTTTATTCAATCCTAAACTATAGCTTCTTTTTTGTAATAGACACGTGAAACAAATAAAGTATTATTATTATTATTAGCGTWAATGGCTGCATCGTGATTCRTGTATTGAAGCTGGTTGTTGCCACTTTTACAGGCACTATATGAAAGCTATAAAATATTTAAATAAATCAATAGTTTGAACTTGTTTTGCTTACTCTTTCTATTGATGCATTATACAGATTTCAGTATTGCCAGAGAAATTTTGGCAAAGAGACCTTCTGTTGAAATATCYGAAGACAATTCCCCTAATTTGATACCAGTTACACCAGCGTTGCAGTGCTCAGAGTAAGATTACATCATGAATAGACCCTTAAGTCCACCTGTCATATATCTATTTAAAGTTTCATTTCCACTAATCACAATGTTTCTCTGAATGCAGCCAGAAAAAGAATGCTGTGGAATCTCAGCTACCTTTCAGGAAATTTTTGCAGTCTTCAGATTCTCATCAAGATACRYTGTCATCTGAAGATAAATTGGCTTCTCAAAAAGACTTGCAGAAGCATTGTCTCCTTTTAGAAGAGAATAAATCCGTAGATGATGGTACCCTAGATGCAAATGGAGGTTTTGAGAACATCGACAACAGATTAGTACTAGCAGGTGATGAGTCCCATTATGCACTTTGCCCCCTGCAACCATCTTATTCTGATRCAACAGAGGACAACTTGAGAAATAACTCACAGCCCGAATCTATTGATGAAAGTGACCCTCCGCCACCTAGTAATAGATCCCTCAGATGGCGAAGTTCACCCATTACTCCAATTACACAGTTGGCTACTTCTGAACTCCAAGATTTTGGCACAGTCAGCAAACACTCTGACATGTTTGAAGTCGTAATATACTGAATATATTAGTCACTGAAAAAAAGACTTTTCAGTCAGCAGAAATTAAATGGGAGAAACCCGAATTGATTTTCAATATACTCTGAGATGAGACAGTTACATGTTTTCAAGAGGGAATTCTCAACCAGAAATGTAGAACCTGTGATCATTTATCAATTTGTTCGTACAAGTGAAATTTATTTACTGTCAAATTCAGTAGGAAAAAAATAACTACATGACCTCAAGGAGTAAAGCCAAGAAGAAAGTATGTACATCTCAAATCACAGCAATTACAGAAGAACTATAACTTTATGGTGGAAGTATAACCGTGAGTAATGTAGCGAGTTCTGCTTGATTCCTCAATGTTGTGATGCAAGTCGTCTTGTACGCAAACCTTTTTGCACATATCCATAGTTGTAGAGACAGAACACTTTTGGCACTTCCAGTACCTCTGAAAAGGCATTGCTCGAGGCAATAGCTGTAGCCTAGGACATACTCACCCAACCCTACTTCCTATATTCTGCATCGCGT